>JAKOGI010002235.1:95000-128542 GCA_029747015.1 Carnegiea gigantea
ACCTTCATACTAGGCGTTGCAAGTTAAATCTATTAGTTTGTTGCTCGCTCTTATACACTAATGCATGCCCCAACTAATGTGTACTGTTCATTATGTCTTTTTTTTGGGGCCGGCACTGTTGGATGAAATCCAATAACTTCATTATCGAAGAACTGCCATTCACCCTGCAAATTACATGGAGTTACAAAAATTACTATGTATTTGATTGTAATTGTTTTCTCCATTTACCTAGCTTTACACTTTGTTTACAAAAAAATTAAATCTACCATGAATATCCTGCTTTATATCCTCAATTACCTTTGCTATAGGTTGTTCTTGTGTCGTGCAACTTCTATGACTTCTTTCAGTCGAGGCCTTGCTAAATCCGCTGCTACTGCAGCCACCAAGGCACGGGTAGTGGGTGTTGGAATTTTCCAAGAATAAAATAAAAGTGGTAGGTTTTTATAGTGCTTATCCAAAAAGGTGAATAAATATGGTGCCTCTTCAAGTTTACCCACCTTATTCAATTCTTTCGGTGAAAAGGTGGATAAGTATGGTACCTCTTCAAGATGTACCCGCCCTATCATATCCATTTTTGGTGCCTCTTCAGGCATGATCACTCTTCTATATAAAGAGGAATGAAATCACAATCAGAGGCAACAAAAATCAATGTGAGTAATTACAGCACCCTCATCGATTAACCTTTGAGAGAACCTTGAAACACATACTTGTTTTACCAAGTATATTATCACTAAGATTATTTGTGGTGCGACAAATAAGTCTTAAGGAAAGTGTTCCATTTCACGATTTACTTGGTTTATCCTGTACTACATTCAACCCAATTTTCCTAACAATCTTTAGACTTATTTAAGATGGTGTCAGTTCGTGAAATGACATCCAACTTTCAGAAGTTAGACAAGTTCCAGGGTGTAGGCTGCCGTCGCTGGCAAAAAAAGATGCATTTCCTTTATACAACTTTGAAGGTCGTGTATGTGCTGAACACTCCCTACCCAATAGAGACGGAAAATGAGACTTTGGAGCAAGCCTGCACGAATCCAAATTCGAGAATGATGACTACATTCGTCGAGGCCATATCTTGAATAGCATGTCACGCCTTGTTCGATGTCTATCAAGGCATGGAATCGGCAAAGGAATTATGGGAGGCGCTAGAGAACAAGTACATGACAGAAGATGCCTCTAGTAAGAACTTCCTTGTAAGTCAATTTAATAACTATAAGATGGTCGAAGGACGCTCTGTTCTTGATCAATTGCATGAAATTCAACGAATCTTAAGTCACTTCAAGCAACATAAAATGCACATGGATGAGACCATTATAGTTTTCTCTATAGTGGACAAACTTCCCCCCTCTTGGCAAGACACTAAAAGAACTTTGAAACATAAGAAAGAAGAAATGTCGCTTGAGGAATCGGCAAACCATCTTCAAATAGAAGAAGAGTTATGTGTGCAGGATGAATCAAAGGAGCATGTCCCCAAGATTCATACTGTTGAAGATGGTGAGTCGAGTCAAGTGCCAAAAGGAAACAAGAAGAGGCCTAATAAGGATAACAACAACAAGGGCAACAAGAAGGCTAAAGTGGTTTATTGGGTATGCAACAAACCAGACCACAAGAAAAGAGATTGTACCATTTGAAAGTGCAAATATGACTTGAACAACCAAAAGGCAAATGCAAAGGACAACTTTGTAGCCATGATCAGTTATCAAATCAACATTGTCCAAAGTGACAATGATTGTGGGTTGATTCGGGTGCTTCCAAGCACTTGTGTAAGGATCGATCTTTCTTCAAGACTCTTGTGTCGGTTGAAGATGGAAAAGTGCTCTACATGGGCAATACTTCTACTATTGATGTTAAAGGAATAAGCCAAGTAGAGTTAGTCTTTACTTTCGGAAAAATTCTTACTTTAAATGATGTATATTTTGTGCCGGAAGTTAGAAATAATCTTGTTTATGGTTTTCTTCTTAATAAGTTTGGCTTCAAACAAGTGAATGAGGTCGATAAATTTATCCTGTCTAAGGGGAATGTCTTTGTGGGGAAGGGTTATGCTAGTGGTGGCGTGTTTAAGTTAAATGTAATTACTCCTTCTAGTGGTAATGAGATGAATGATTCTGCTTACATGCTTGTGTATTCTTTATCTTCTCTGTGGCATAATCGTCTTGGACATGTTAATTATAAAAGATTAAAAGAGATGTCAAGACTTGAGTTAATTCCTGATTTTGATGGAAACATAGAGAAATATAAGACATGCATGTTGACAAAGATCACCAGAAGTTCTTTTCCAACTGTTCAAAGAATCACTAAATTAGTTGAATTAATTCATAGTGATTTAGGTGATTTTCATAGCACTCCCTCTTTTGGGAGAAAGAAATACATGTCTCTTTCATTGATTATTTTACAAGATATTGCTAAGTATACTTTTTACATGCTAAAAGTGAACCACTGGACATGTTTAGGATATTTAAGAATGAATCTAAGTTGCAATCTGAACCCTTATTCAAAGACTAAGATCGGATAGGGGTGGTGAATATTATAATCTAAGTTATTTCCAATCAATTAGTATAATCCATGAGGTCACAACACCTTATACACCATAACAAAATGGTGTGGCAGAAAGGAAAAATAGAATACTAACTAAAATGATCAATGCTATGCTTTCTAAATCCGGTTTAAGTGAAGGCTTTTGGGGTGAAGCAATGCTCACAGCACGCTACATCCTAAATAGGGTTCCTAGTAAAAGGAATTCAATTACTCCTTATGAATTATGAATAAGAAAAAGCCAAACCTGAGTTATTTCAGAGTTTGGGGGTGCAGGGCTATTGTAAGAGTCCCGGAACCCAAGAAAAGAAAATTGGGGGAAAGAGGAATTGAGTGCATCTTTATAGGCTACGCTGAACGTAGCAAAGCCTATAGGTTTTTGGTTATAGAACCAAATGTTTTTATACGGTTAACATCATGATAGAATCAATTGATGCTATTTTTGATGAAACTAGATTCTCTTCAATTCCTAAACCAAATGATCTTATTCCAACTACTATGACTCCAAGTAATGATCAAGAACAAGGAAACATGGTGCAAGTAAGGAGAGGTAAACGGATTAGAAAGGAGAAATCCTTTGGTTCTAATTTCTTTGTCTATTTGATAGAGGGAACAAGGGATTCCATTGAAAATAAAATACCCGAAAATACCCTATGTTTATAGCATTGATTAGGATCCTAACTCTTTTAAAGAGGCTATGAAATCTCAAGATGCTTCCTTTTGAAAAGAAGCAGTCCAAGATGAAATGGACTCAATCATGGAAAATAACACATGGGTCTTAGTTGATTTACCCCCTGGATGTACGTCTATCGCATTAAAGTGGATCTTTAAAAGAAAAAGGAAAGTAGATGGTACCATAGGAGGGTTCAAAGCCCAGTTGGTCATAAGGAGTTTTAACCAAAAACATGATATTGACTACTTTGACACATATGCACCGGTGGCTAGGATTGCAACCATAAAAGTTCTCATTGCTCTTACTGCAATTCAAAAGCTAGTAATTCACCAAATGGATGTGAAAACAACATTCTTAAATAGTGAATTAGAGGAGAGGTGTACATGAAACAACTAGAAGGTTTTGTTGTTCCAGGCCAAGAAAACAAAGTATGCAAACTCATAAGATCATTGTATGGCCTTAAAGAAGCACCTAAACAATGGCATCAAAAGTTTGATGAAGTAGTACTATCTTATGGGTTTAGTATCAATGAATCTAACAAATATGTATATTCTAAGTTTGAATAGGGAAAATGTGTGATTATATGCTTATATCTTGATGATATGATAATTTTTGGCGCTGAGTTAGAGGAAGTAGAGAAAACCAAGTGTTTTCTATCTTCCAAGTTCTCCATAAAAGACATGGCGGAGGCCGATGTTATACTCGGTATTAAGATCATTAGAAATAATGATGACATTAGTTTGTCTCAACCACATTTTATTGAGAAAGTGCTTGGACACTCAATTACAAAGATTGCTCCCCAATGGCCACTCCTTTCGATCCAACCTATAAGTTGACTCAAAACAGTTTGAGACCTATCGCACAACTTGAGTATACAAAGGTCATAGGATGCTTGATGTATGCCATGACAAGCACAAGGCCGGATATTGCATTTGCCATAGGGAAATTAAGTCGATATACTAGTAACCTTAGTAAGTTTAATTGGCATGCAATATGTCGAGCTTTGAAATACTTAAAGAAAACTCAAGATTATGGTCTGTGTTATTCAGGTAATCCTTCGATCTTAGAAGGATACTCAGATGCAAGTTGGATAACTGATAAAGAGGACTATGACTCTACATCAGGTTATATATACTTGCTTAGTGGAGGGGCAGTATCTTGGGCATCCAAGAAGCAAACCTGCATAACCGACTCCACCATGGCTGCTGAGTTTGTGGCTTTGGCTGCAGCCAGCAAAGAGGCAGAGTGGCTATGAAATTTGTTATTGGAAGTGCCTTTATGGCCAAAACTAATGTTTCCACTCTCCATACTTTGTGATAGTACGACCATATTGTCCAAGGTTTATAGTCATGTCTGTAATGGAAAATCAAGGCATATTGGACTTAGACATGCCTATGTCCATTAATTGATCAAAGATGGAGTGATCGCAGTCAACTATGTGCAAACAAATGAGAATCTTATAGATCCTTTAACCAAAGGTTTAGCAAGAGACTTGGTGTTGAGAACATCAAGGGGGATGGGACTTAAGCCCATATCTACAATCACTAGTAATGAAGCCTCAACTTAATTCGTGGTATGACATCACGTTCTATGTTCAATGAGTGACAATATTGCATAGTGATTGGAAGCACTAACATATTTCATCCCAAAGCTAAGAGTGCTTAATTACTGTAATGTTATAAGAGGGTGAGTTTTATGATCATAATAGACCCTGATTTAATGGCTTGTATTACAGGAATATATTTCTAAGGTCTACCTAAGTGAGTGTAAAATATGGCCACTTCAAAGAGCAACTGGGCTTGGCTTGATGCACTTATAATGGTTATGGACACATGGCCGGATAATAGTGTTAAATTTTAAGTGTGTAATGAGACTTATGTGTGAAATGTATCCAATTAATCAAAGAGGATGTATAGTTCAAAGACTTGTTTACTATTTACATTCAGATTAATTGAAATTAAATTTTGCTAAATGAAAGTTCAAATCGTGAGATACTTCTCTGATGCATAAATCTCCTTGTGTTCTCGGTTGTGATTGTGCATTTGCTGGAATGGCGGGGGTTTGTTCTGTATCTTAAAAAAGGCGGGAGATTGTTGGAATTTTCCAAGAATAAAATAAAAGTGGCATGTTTTTATAGTGCTTATCTGAAAAGGTAAATAAGCATGGTGCCTCTTCAAGTTTACCCGCCTTATCCAATCCTTTCGGTGAAAAGGTGGATAAGTATGGTACCTTTTCAAGATTTACCCGCCCTATGCTATTCATTTTTGGTGCCTCTTCAGGCATGATCACTCTTCTATATAAGGAGGAGTGAAATCACAATCACATGCAATAAAAATCAATATGAGTAATTGCAGTACCCTCATCGATTAACCTTTGAGAGAACCTTAAAACATACACTTGTTTTACCAAGTAGATTATCCCTAAGATTATTTATGGTGCAACAAATAAATCTTAAGGAAAGTATTCCATTTCCCGATTTACTTGATTTATCCTGTACCACATTCAGCCCAATTTTTCTAACAGTGGGTGGAGGGGTTGAAGACTCGTGTCGACTGAGACTTGGGGTTGGATAGAGAATTAATTAAGGGTTTGGGGTTTCGATTCCTTGGCATTTGACAACTGAGTGGGTTTAGGGCTATATAACTCAATCATGCTTTCCATGATTAACTTTGCACGTTAAAGGGTATTTTGCACTTACCTTCCTTCATGTTTTCGCCAATTATTTTTTCAACCTCGACCTTTTTGCATTAATATTAAACTACCCTAAGATCTTATCTTTTTACTAAAACTTTTAGAATTTATAAAAAGACCCCTACCTTAGGTAAAACATGTAATTAAGCAATATATTTGATTAAACTTCGGATAATAACTTTACCGGTACTGGTTATCACAGTCTACTACTCATATATTATACTTTTTGTAGTTATAGGCCCACCATGCTTAGCAAAAATAATTAAAACTTAATTAGAGAGTTTTGACCGTTACCTGAACTTAGTCGGCGCTGGACTCCGGTGTTCCTCTAGTTTTCCATTTACAGAAATTGCTGATCTCAACCCTACCTTCCTTAGATCCGGCACAGAATAGATCTGTTTCGTTTCCTACCTCAGACCGTAGTCACTAATCAAGTTTTTAATCTTTTTCAAGGATAGTGAAATTTTAATCAAGAAATTATAATATTTAAAATATAAAGTTCAATTGGATAACATTCCCTACTGGGAAACTCCTTTCATTGAAATCTTAAAAGGGAAAATGTTACAATGGAAAGCTTTGAACAGGGACTTAGGCTAGGATCATTGGAGATGTTTGCTCATAGAGAAATAGAGAATCTCGACTTCTCTGATGCTCAAGAATGCTCAAATGGTCGTGTCTCTTTTCAGCATTCGACCTCTCTATTTATAGAGAGGATGGGGTTATCTAGGATGCCC
Organism: Carnegiea gigantea; assembly: GCA_029747015.1. Lineage (NCBI taxonomy): Eukaryota > Viridiplantae > Streptophyta > Magnoliopsida > Caryophyllales > Cactaceae > Carnegiea > Carnegiea gigantea. The sequence goes on from JAKOGI010002235.1 coordinate 101,631, forward strand.
TAATAGTACATAAAGATTTTTCACATGACTACAGTGCACACTCTATTTTATAGACCGGACACTTGTCACAATAGTACAATAATGGGATAGCTACTTTTTAGAACTTTTAATGATGACAAGACTAGTCATCAATATTTAGATTCTGCATGCTTTTATCTCCAATCATATCTTCCAGACCATCATCATCTGGATAATCATCAAAATCTTCATCAATTTGCTTAAGATGTTCTGGGTCCCATTCTTTAAATAAGTCAATGAGATATTTCTTCTCTTTTTCTGATAAGAATTTTCCAGCTCCAATATCAAAGAGATAATCAAAGATATTTTCTGACACTGCTCCTTCCACATTCGTGTAGTCTTTAAATTTATTATCATAGGCGAAAGTAGTGTTTCCACAATACATTAATGTTTTTCCTCGTTCGATTAATGCCCAACATTGATAATAAATGTTGAAAAATCCAATAGCCTTTGATAAAGCAGGATCAGTAAGTAGATGTACTGGATTTCTATGAACTCAATTTTGTTGTTGATCATTGAGATCATCGCAATCAACGATTTGGATAAGATAATGGCTGGTTTGGCTTTTCCATTTTTATATTCAATTAGAGTGTTATAAATCTCTAAAGTTAGGCATCTGCGAACTGGAGTTTTTATTGGACCTTCAGGAGATGTAAGAATCCAATGGATCCTTTTGAACATGCATTGCTGGAATTTAGTTAAGGTTGAGAAAAATGGGAATTTTAGATTTGGGATTTCTGTGAAGTAAAGTACCATCCCGTATTCTCAGGCTTTACAGACAGGGTCATTTGGAGATAATGTATTTGTTGGAAAATAAATACCACCAACTCTAGATCTGTCGAAAAAATAGATCGTTGTACTCGAAGACTCCCAAATATTATAGGAATAATGATGATAAAAAAAGTTGATGCAGGCTGCATACCATTCATTTAACCATTTTTATTAAGCATGAAAACTTCTTTTTTCTTGGATATCATAAGGACACTGAAGGTAACTAATTTATAATTTTAGAAGAAAAAATCTTTGGGCTATTAGGTGGGTAGTAGAAAGTAGACCAAAATATAATCTACTTTTTGTATGAAATTCCAAGTTATCAATAAGGACTTTGCTAGAAGGTATAACATGTTCTAGTAGAAATAACATTTCATTAAGGATTTTCTCCTTTTCTGATTTTGAGTACCGCACTCCAGTGCTCATTGCTGGCATCTGTTTCAAGAACTAAATCATCTCCTTCGTTAGGCAAATTAAGGACAGAAAGATTTTTACAAATCTTTTTGAAGGTTTAAACAATCTTTGTATCATTAGTGGTCCATATCCAACTTAACTTACTTCTTTCTTGAGTTTTTGCTACAATGGCTTCTTAATTTGGTTAAATCTTTAATGAAATCTGAAGCATAGGTAAAGCATCCGAGAAATCTTTCTAACTGCTTCCTATCTTCATTTTTTTAGGAAATTTTTCTATTTTTTCTAGAATATGCTTTTGCAAGATGATTTGTCCAACTTTTATCTCTAGACTTAAAAACTCAATTTCTTGCTCAGTATAAATGCATTTGTTCTTACCAAGTATAATGCCATGATCAATGCATCTTTAGGTGACAGCCAAAACATCATCTTTATATTGCTCTAGGATTTTGGAAAAGATAAGGATATCATCAATGTAAACTAGACAACAATGATTAAGGTCTGTGAAGATATTATCCATTCTTCTATGGAATATTTGGGGTGCATTTTTAAGGCCAAATGACATTAATATCTATTCATAATGACCTTGTAGGGCACTAAATACAGTCAAAGGAATACTTTCCTCATCCATTTTTATCTACTAATAACCGCTTTTTCAATCCATTTTTGAGAACCAAGAGGCTCCTTGGATTCTGTTAAAAAGGACTATTTTGTTAGGAATATAGTGACCATCAAAAACAGTGTTATCATTAAGCTTTTTATAATTGATTACCATTCTAGCTTGTCCTCTTTTTTCTTCAACATGATTTCTTACCATGAAAGTGGGACTGGTGTGAGGACTCTTATTGTTTCTAATCAATCCTTTATCCAGAAGTTCCTTAATTTGTTTATTAAACTCTTGGATGTCCTGGTGTGTATACACCATTTGTTTAACCCGAATGATGGTGTTAGGATTTAATAGAGTAATTTTAACAAATGTTTTATCTTTATCCAAAAATTTTAGAGGATTGTTAGAGTAGAATTCTTTGCATAACTTTTTTTTATTGTTCAACAATCTGCTCTTTAACAAATAACTCAAGTAATGAGATTGTTAGTGCTACTTCTCGTTGTGCAGGCATTACCTTTTTACTGCGCTGGCTGCGTGTAAACTCAATTTTTTAATAAGTGTAAGCCTTATTTAATTTTTCAAAAGGAACTGAGTGACCATTAATTATAAATATTATTTGATTTATAGTCTGGATGCATGGAGAATATAATCTTTGGAAATTATTTCCAATAATCATATCATGAGAGGGTTAATTAGTAGCCCATAGAAATGGTATAATGCATTGAACTCCTTCTAATTCTATGGATAGCCCTTCTATGGTTTCATTGTGGATCATAACACTATTATCAGTTATCCTTACTTGTAAAGAATTTTTAGCTCTTTTCCCCATAAACTCAGGAAATAATAATTTTTTTCCAAAGCATACAGAACAACCACTATCTATGTAAGCACACAGTTCATATTTATTATATCTCTCTAAAGATACCTTTATTGAGATATAGATGCTATTAGGGTTTATATTGGTAGCTTCATATCATATTTTCATAGTCATATTTTTGACTAATTTATCCTCATAGATGGGTTCACTAACAGTTCTAGTTTTGTACCCAATGATTTTTCTATCTACACTTATAATTCAATCTACACTGTGTCTTGCAGCCTCAAAGTTCATTCTACTCATTTCACTGGTCATGAAATTGTATCATCTTCCTCAAGTTCTTCTTTAGCGGATGAAGATCCTTATTCTCAATTTGACCTTGTACTCATACTTCTTAATAGTTAGGGTTTAATAGTGATTTTATCTTCCTCATCAATCTTTATTATATTTTTCTTATTAATCTTTGTAGGATTGGCAAAGTTAGATATCCATGAATGATCAATTTTTATTTCTTGAGGATTGGACTTAATCTTCTGGATCTTTTGCATGGGGTAGGACTTTCAAGTTTCTCTACTTTTATCATTGTTACCTTAATCTTGGGATCTATTGTATTATCCAATTTGTAGATAATTTTCTAAAATATCCTTAACGGATATCCTCCTCTTTTCATATCCATCCCATTTATTTTTATCTTAAGGGATATGAAATTTTTATCAAATTCATCTTTTAGACTCACATAATATCCTGATCAGCAGTTAAATCCTATTGACCCATGACATAAATTGGTTTTTATCTATGTGATGATCTGATTATTAAATTTGGTGTGCCCAATATCACAGGGTAAAGTGTAAAGATCAATATCTTTACCACAATATTGCAATGGATGATTTGAACTTGGATGCTTCCGATATAGGTATACCTATATTTTCTATCTTTGTTATGCTTAAGGATATTCTTCCAATTAATCGAATTAACTTTCCTAACGTCATACTCACAATCATTTATTTCCAAATCTCCTTCCATCATTTCACACACGTATTTACTTTTTAATTGAAAGATAGATTTTGTATAGATCATGTCCTTTTAGATTATGGGAAGGACCCAATCTCCTTTGACTTCCCCATGATCATTGTCTACAACAAACTCTTCTTCTTGAATATCAACAAGGTCGACAGAGCTACTCTCCATCATATAACTTGTTTCTTCATAATCACTTTCTTCGTATTCATTGTCCAATATAATTTCAACAATTCCTTCGTTGTTGCTTAAGGTTAGGTCGAATGTCTCATCTTCACTAAGCTCAACATAATCTAAACTTCCCAAGGTTTCAGTCAGTTTGTTATTCTTCCTATTTTTGTATTCATTAGTATAATGTCCTACTTCTCCACATACCCAGCATTTGCAATTATTTTCCCCTGTAGGACAACAAGCTGCTTTCCTAAAAAATCTACGTTTTTTAGGACTTGACTTGTTATAATATTTTCTCCTATATTTCTCTCCCCTTTGCTTATTAAAGCTCTTTTTTTTAAAAGAAAAACTTTCTTTTTCGTCTTCTCTCAGGCTCTTTTCCTCATTAGTCAAGCGAATCCCAACAAGTTAAGAAGTGCTTCTCAATTTTCTTTTATTTTTGAAGATCAAGACATTGATCATTGACTCATTTTCCTATATAAGAGATTCTAGAACCAAGGATATCAGTGACATCCACTCGTCCGAGATATGCAATGTATTTTTCATTTATTATGGAATTTATAGGATATGCCAATTTATCATAGAAGATATCAAGATTGGTTTTATTATGCCTAATTTTGTAATAATATTGATTAAATTCAGCAATATAGTTTTCTAGATATCTCATATCCCATAATTCTATGTTGTTAATCTTTCTTTATCACTCTCTTACTTTTTCTTCATAATCAAGTTTAGCTCCGATGAACTCGGTTTCAATTTCTTTACATAAACTTTTAAACATTGCAGCTAGTGTCTTCATCATTCTTAAGGTATTTTTCCTTCTTCAGTTAACGAATCATACCAGTCAGCTACAGTACCAGAAACGCTATGTTTGATATAATTTAAGAAATTTACCACAGTCCATGTAGTGTTTAGGTTTAAGATGCTATTCATTCCCCTTTTTCAGTGCTCAAATATTTCTTCTCTACTACAGGCTCCATCAATATTTAAGATATATCTTGTTTGACTAATTGGAGTAAGGCCAATTTCTTCAAAAGTTGTTGTTTTTCTAGGGATAAATCCAAAGGAAAAATTAATTGTACGTCTTGCTGGAACGTATCTAACTCTTAAGAAATGAGTATTTCTCCTAGAAGGTTCATCAAATTCTTCAGCCTTAGGAACTACATTATTAATAGAGATTGGTCTCAATTTCATATAAGTCAATCTCTTCTCCAATTTCATTAGTCTCATCTTCACCAGCCATTTTACCATTTTTAAAATCTAATTTCCGTTTAATTTCTTCTAATGGTAATGCATTAAGATCATTAAGTTTAATAAGGTTCATTTGCTGATATATTTCTTTTTTCAATTAGATATTATTAGTCTCTTCATTATCATTCGATAATATATCATGTTTATCATTAATTGCGCTCATAATTTTGTTCAATTCTTCTGGGTTTTGCTCCTTATCGAACATATTTTGTAGTTCGTCAAGAGTATATTGCTTATACTCCATCTTCTTCTTTTTTCTCCATTTTTTCAGCTGATTTTTGGCCTGATTTTTCACCTAATTCTTTTTGAATTTTTATCTCATATAAAGAAAATGGAATCTTATTTTTTGGGTTTTGGAAAGGGTATTTATGCTGAAAAGGAGTACCAACACTAGAAGTGGTTTTACTGCTATGCCTTACTTCAATAACTAATGAAAGGTGGGTTACAGATATTTGCTTCTTAAATTCTTTTACTTTAGTCTTAATTTTAACTGGCTCTGTTTTTAATTCTAAAACTATATCAATGATATAGTTTAATTGTGGTGATAATGGAGAAAGTCCTTTCGGTGAGTGAACAATGTGAGAATAATTCGGTCCAGGGCAAGCTGGTGATGATTCAAGCATTAATCACAATTAAACACAGTTAATTATCTTAATTAATTATTAATTAACCTAATTATCTCAATTATTTTTGATCACATGGCTCTGATACCAGATGAAAGAGGGTGTTGAATTCTACTAGTGAGCAAAAAATTACAAACACAATTTTAAATTTTTTGAAAGTAAGTTTTTAAGGATTGAGGTTAAAACGCAAATTTTTAAAAGTTTAGGGACTTGAGAAAAATATAGAGGATAGCTAAAAATTAAGTTACATAAACTTCGAGGTACTAGAATATTAAATCTAAAAACACAAGGTTGAAAATATTAACGATTAAAACTTCACGATATCTAGATGCAAATTACCCCACAAAACGTGCTTCAATTGATTAAATACCATACTTACAAGAATTTAATTAATTATGGGCTGAGTTTTATGATTTTATCGTACACAGTGGCATGGAAAGGTATAGACTTTCAAAAAATAATAGTGAAAATCAATTTGGACAGTGGCTTGAATCAACATCACACTTAGTAATTTAAAGAATCATACTTTTTGGAATGGAAACATGTTAAGCATGATCATGCTCTGCATATTTAAACTAGACAAATTATGCCCTGGATTCGTAGGATATACACAGCTTGAACACATTAGCATACTTTAACTTCATAAAATAGGAACATTTATGAGTTAAATCGACTAACGATTCAACCTTTTACTCGATTCTGGGCAGGTAGACATCACAATCATAGAAACATACTTTACAGTTGCATAATTACGGTAATTAAACAACTAATCATATAGACAGATCACACAAATCAAGCATGCTAGGAATAAATAAGATTTGAGAATTATCAGCATATCATTTGGGGCTAATCCGAGAAGTTTTGTCTCTGGTACCACTGTAGGAAAATAAGGACTAATCTTATATGCTGAAGATACTGTCGGGAATAGCCCTGTAATCTATATGCTGCTAGAACGGCTACTAGAGTCGTCTTGAAAATTCACGTCCTAGACCCGAATCCTGCTAGATGGTAGAGAAGACGTAAGAGAGAGGGAGAGGAGAATAGGAGATCTCTGAATGTAATTGTAAATTTGATTGACCCCTTAAGCCTCCTTATACAAGATAGGGTCAACCAGGATTACCGCCCTTAACGGCTTAAGTAGCTATTGAGCCTAAATACATTAGGGCTGACCAACAACATATATATATATATATATATATATATATATATATATATATATATATATATATATATATATATATATGTGTGTGTGTGTGTGTGTGTGTGTGTGTGTGTGTATTTGAACAAACTCAACTAATTGAGTAGAGTTGAACTTCACTAGGTTTTGACTTACCAAAATTTCCAGCCAAGCAAAGTCCAAGGGCGAGCTGAGTTAACTCCGCTAATTTACAACCCAAGTGTTCACTAAATTTTTCCAGGGTTATTTGAGAAAGAAAATAGAATAACTTTCAATAGTAAATAGATTCCGAAAAAATTTTCTTAACTTAATTAGTGTCAAACAACTTGAGGTTGATATATATAGAATAAGACTGAGCTCAAATCGATGTTTCAATATAGCTAAATGAAGTTATATGAACTTGATTCAATTGCACACTTTTAATTTCATGCAAATTTTACCCACCTTTTAGGCTGTTACGGACACATGAAGGATCTTTATCTAACAAAGTAGCCCAAAAGGGGGGACACGCCTCACAAGTACATCAAAGGGAAAAAATGTTAGCTAGGCGTTTTTAGATACATATATAAAATTCTTAAACCAACTGATGAAATCTTGGCATAGTAGTTAAAGTAGAGGTTTTGGATACATTAAGTTTTAGGTTCGATTTCCTCCTCCTCCTTTTTATTATAATTATATTTGTATTTTTATGTCTTTTGTGATTCATATGGACCCCCCAAAAAAAAAAAAAAATCCTTAAACCGATTGTATATGCACAATGTCACATGAGTTGCAAAATACGTAATAATGAAAGAAAATGGAAAAAAAGCCCTTTGTATGTAATGGGTTCGTTAATAATGTCATCCTCCAATGAGAAAATTGCAAATTCGAGTAAACAAAGACTTGAATCTCCCCCTCCCTTTCATAAGTTATACCTCTTCTGGAATATTAGTGATAATTTGCAAAAACAACAAAAAGAATATTTGTCATGAGGATATCTGCACGTCCTATTAAGAATGAGTTTTAAAATAAGCCAAAACGGCAGAAACTTCGAGAAGCAAACTTTACTTTCCCAATGAAATTTTTCATGAATTTCCTAGTGTCCTAGTATTTGCATTTTGACTAAGCCAAAAAAATTGACCCCAAAAAAATCATTTTCTTCTTTTCCCCCCTCTGAGGTATGCAAATGTATATCTACAAGCAAGGTGCCACAAGAAGCCCAAAAGAGGCTGTCAATACAAGCCAAGGGGAGAAAATGAATGCATTTTGACAGAAGGAGCGGCAAAATTTTGGTGGGCTGCCTATCAACTCAACAAGTACCAACAGAAACCTTGTGCTTCCTTTGAAGAAATCACTGTAAGACCACCTTCTTCGTGTCCAATTTGGAGGCCAAATGCAACCTTTTATCATTCTCCCCTGGAACATCGTTGAAATCCCTAGCCATCCGTAGCAATGGCACGCAATAAAACCAAGCGGACATGCATAAAATCGCACATAGCTTGCCCCAAATCCCCATTATTACTAACGTTGTTAGCATTATTGACAACCCGATCACTGAGTCCTTGCTCACATTTAGGGTACTAGTATGCTTTGTCTTCGATTTGTAGTCTTCTTGGTAACATGTGGCATCATCTGATTGGTCCTTTTGAACCTCGCAGTTATGTTGGAGGGCTTCGTTTCCTTCAGGGAGCAATTTGAGCTGTAAATTCAAATAAGAATCGTCAATCTTCAATACATATATATTCAGCACTGTCAATAAGCAAAGTTACTTAGTAATTTGAGCTGCACCTTGGAAGCTTCAAGCATGATGCTCTCTGTGGCTTTGAGGGCAGCCGTCTTAGCTTCCAAACTAACTTGCTTCCTCCTAACATTCACGACTCTTATCTTAGACAAACACAGCTTGAACCACCTCTTCCGGCCACCAGATTTTCGAGCCTTCTTGCCTTCGGAGGGGCTCGATTCTAGAGGAAACCCAAAGCAGCAGAGGAGCCACCCGGGTTTGGGTGACCTCCTTTGAGGAGCCTTCTTCTGGGTAGGAGCCATAAGAGGGAAACTAGAGAGAGAAAGATGGAAGATGGCTTAGTTAGTCCCTGTGAAGAGGGAAAAGAAAGAGCAAGCGAGGTAGCTTATTAGAAATTTTGAGGGTGTTGGATTTGGTTGGACTTAGCCAAAGCCAGATTTTCTGACTTTTATTTAAATTGTTTAGATACATGCAGGTTGAATAGTTATATTACACTAATTTTTTCTTTTCTTATCTTTGATCTTCTCCTTTTAGTTGGAGTCAAGTCAATACTGATTCATAAAAGATAGATTTGTTCTATAATAAGTTTTCTCTATTTACAACACTCGAATTTAAATCTTATTTGAGGAGACAATAATACAACAACACTTCTCAGTATGGATGCCGCTTTCGCGGGATTTGGAAAGTTTCAAATGGAGGCAACCTTACCTCAACCGGCAGCCCTACCCGTAGAGAGGTTGATTTTAAGAGAAGAGTAAATATTAAATTATTTAAGTCAATTTGTATTGATTATATTTATTTTTTATAGGTTTGATTGTGAAAAAATAATTGATTATTAAAAGAGACTATTATATTAATGGTGCCATGATTTGGTTGCCCATTTTTATATTCAATGGGGCTGTGGCGATTAATTAATAGTTAATTGATTGTTGAATGGTTTGTTTTGTCTGGTTATTGGACCCTCACCACAAAGCAAGGGGGATGACTTGAGACATACATTGTGGGGCAGCATTAAGGAATTAGACAATTGGATGGAGATTTCCAAGTCTCTAACTTTGGTCAATTCTTTTACACCTTCCCCACGTTTATTTCCGTGTCGCACACATCTGCGACCTGTTTCATAAATGCTTTGAGCATCTCTTTCTTTCTTCTTTTTCTTCCTTTTTTTTTTCCCTTTCCTCTAGGGGTTCTAGAGGTGAATATGGTTGGAATTCTAACTCATATATTTATAATAACACTAGTACTATATTTGCGTGTTATATGACTTGCATTACTCTCTTTAAATGATTAATCAAATATATAAGTAGATAATCTTCAAATATGTATATGCATTATTCTTCTCGTACAAACTCTTCCAATTGCATGTCTCAAAAGTTCAAATTTTGCATGGACTTCTTTAAAATCTATGTGTTCATTGTTGGATTTTTTTGTGAAAATACTTCAAAAATTTAGGCAGGGTCATTCTTCATTATTTTAACATGGACACAAAAATGTATAAATACAATACATTGTTTTACATGTATGACTATGAAAGTAAATGTCAAAATACACAATTAAGTAATAAAATTAAAGAGATGGAAGGGGAAAGATACTTTGGAAGTAGTTGTAACGCCCCCAACTGATAACTGTGTAACATAATGACTTATAGAATAAGTATTAACAACAAAGGACTTGTAAGCTGGAGAATATAAGGACCCGCCTCCCCAAGGATGCCACCTCCCACGAATGCTTCAACTTTAGTTTTACTTGGTGTTTTATTTTTTTATTTATTTTTAAATATGATTGTTAATTTTTTAAATTTAGAAATTAGAAGTTGGCAAATTTATAGGAACTGATTAGGAAACTTGATCCTTATTCTGATCTCCTGAGCCTGAAGCAAAGCTAGTCGCATGATTTGGACCCCTGAGAGTGACTCTTGCCTGTTCTACGAACAAGACAGCCTGTCTGATCCAAGTGTTTGGGCTAGTGTAGGGCCCAATCCATGATCTAGGCAGATTTACTCTCTTGAATCAACACTGTTCTACCAAAAAAAAAAAAAAAGAACGAAATATCAAAAGATGAAAACAATAAATCATTAGTAGAGTCACCAGTGACTTTTAAGAAAAACTTACAAACCGCAATTACTTTTCAAAGCGAATCATTACCGATAGGGGCACTGAAAGGAATAACTAATTCCCCATCAAAAAAGTTTTCAAAAGGCCCCTGAGCAATCCCTAGTGTGGGAACCATCTTAACTCCTTAGTCCCAAATCGAAGATCTAGATTTAACGGCGATGGTAAAATGGTATGATGAGATGCATCACATCATCGCCCGTCATGACTGACGGCGTCTATTATTTAATATCGGAAATCAAAGCTTTTAATCAGTCTATCACACAATCATACAGCATATTAGTACGAATAAACACTAATAATGCAAAAAGATATAATTTTTAGTCCAAAAGTAAAGTAAACAAATTCCTACGGGTGAATAACTATTTAAAGATTACATTTTTAGCAATTGTGAAATCAAAAATCATAAAAAAAAGATCAAGTAGAAGATTAGGAGCCTCATGATAACCCACTTGATTTACCTGGGAACCCCGCATAGCAGCCTTTTAATGAGTGACCTAAATCTCTCTCTCAATGCTCTCATTGTATAAGGCATGTTCGGTAGCAACATTTTGGGTAGCGTTTGACATTTTTGACTAAGTTAATACATTCATTAGGTAATTTTTAGTGTTCGGTAACATAGTATTTTGACTAGCATTTCAAGTAGCGTTTAACGTTTTAAGTAGCGTTTTTGAAAAACTAATAATATTATTGTTTGACATTCAAAAGTAGCATTTCATATTTTTTTCCCCAAAAATATCCTTTGGAAATTTTATCTTTGAAAATTATCTATATCCTTTTATGTCAATTTACATTAATCAGTTAACCCAACAGTTAAACTTACTGAACACATTTATTTCAACTGCTCATCCAAACAGCTATCCGCTGACAACTAAATTAGAAACGCTATACGCTGTCTAAACAGTTATCCGCTATCTGAACCGCTACCTGCTGCTTGAATTGCTAATTTTGCCGACCAGGGCCTAAAGTGTTTAACTCGAGTTTTCCCTTAGTCTCTACCTCTCTAATTTCCAATCATCTTTTACTAGAAATCTCTCGTGATCTTTTGATGCTCTCTCTAATGGATATTTGGTGCTAACATGATGCTGATCAAGGCCTCTAGTTGATGGAAATTTTTCGATGCCTCTAACCCTAGAAGACAGCCCTCTTTTTATAGTAGTTGAGCGGATGATAGTCTAAATCGGTATAGAGAAAAGTAGACCTGACAAAACTGACCCTATACCCGAAACTCGAACCGAATTAGCTGGATCCATACCCGACCCCATATCCAAAGTAGGCTTACCCGAAAATAGATCTGAAACCCGAAATTTCTGATAAAATTGCTTATTTTTGCATGACAAGCTTATTGGACTAAGAACCTGTTGATCTGAAGTCGACCCGAGTCAACACCCGACCCAAACCGACTGAACCGACCTGAAATGTCGCTTGACCAGAAACAACTTAACCTAACCCGTACCCGAACCGAGTGACTCGCTTGCCAGGTCTGGAGAAAAGAGACCTAGTCCTATTCCCATTAAGGTTAATCTAAACTTGTCCACTAATGTAGTTAGAATTCTAATTAAGTAGTCCCTGGTGAACTAATCTGTCTAGAATTCTGATATATTAATCTCGTTTAGACAGACAAAGCCTTAGAGAGAGGAAAAATTACGGAGTTTGGCCGATTCGCTGATGACGAACTCGGCCCAGTTCCTGGCTGGTTCAAGCCAGAGGCCGGCCAGCTAGGCAAGCTGAGCTGCAACTTGTTTTAGCTATAACTTTGTCATTCGACCTTCGTTTTGAATAATTTTTTCTCCCTGAAAGCTTATTAAGTCTATTTTCTAATGACGCCAATAACTTTTGGATAAGTATGAAAGAAGATATAAGCAAAATAGTGAACATGTGTTATTTCCAGCACATGCCTTAGTAATCGACTTATATCTTTTCCGCCACTTATCAGATTTTGATGGATAATATGTCATTAGAAAACTTACTCAATGAAGAATATGGATACTGAAACTTAATAATTTTATACTTCCTAGAGTGGATCTCAACTGAACGCCGAACACGATCAATTTGGGCCTTTTGGACTTTTTGGGCTCTTTTGTTTTTCTTGCTTTATTCTTCTTTTTCAGACTCGAATTAAGGGGTATTCTCATGGGTCCCCAAACACACAGGATGAGACATAATATCATCATTGAGTAATTTATAAAATAAAAAATGACATTTTTGGACATCTACAACGAGCAACAATTGTTTTCAAATACGAAAACACAGCTGCAACGTTGCTTTGAAACCGTACAATGTTTACGTGTGAAGCAAAATAGTTGAAAACAATACTTGTAGATAAAGTTGCCAAGTGAAGAAGCAAATGGAACCTCCATGCTTATGCTGCACGTTGAAATTTCACATTCATTATTCCACAAATGAAAAGAAATCTAGCATGTTGTAAAGCTGATTCGCAAGACCAGAATGCTTCGACATTCGTTTTACGGTAATTGAGCACCATTGGTTGACAGTAACAAAGAGAATATCAACAAGCAAAAAAACCAAAAAAAAAAAAAACTATTTAACTTAATAAGCATGAACTGCAGAATGACCCAAGAGCAATGGTAGTGATGACCAGGAGCCACAACTTAATTCAAATTGACTGTAGAGACCAAGTCGCTGGGCAAGATATCACCTTCTTCAACCACCATTAGCTTAACTTGTGTCTTTGTACCTAGAAAAAAGGAAAACATAGAAAATGGCAGAAAAATGAGCAATAGGTCCAGTACGTTACCCTTGCAGTGTAAAATACATTTTTAAGAGTCAATGTGCCCTTGAATACTCTTAAATCAATTTTGATACATTATAGACGGTGAAATAAACTAACGGTCTGTTAAAATAAGCCATATTTTTGTTAGCCAGACCTAGGACCCATGTATGGTGAACCATAAAACCTATGAATTTGGAGATCTCCACCTGACCCCTAGGTTTTGCTGAACCACTCGCCAGTCGACATTATGGTGATGACGAGTGCACTGCTAGCAAACCATGTTATCCTGGCACCCCGGATCAACAAACTCATGAGCATATGAACAAGTGAATCCAGTGACATATATAATCATTGAGTGGATCGTCTGGACGGCAAAAATATATGAAAACTGATAAACTTGATTTACAAATAAATACAATAAATCTTTCACTTGCATTATAAAGATACAAGTAATAACGTACCTATAAGAGTGAAATATTGTCTTTCAAGCCTCAGTCTACGATCGTTCTTTCTGTAAGACTTCAATTCAAGTTCTGTGTTCATAAAAATTCACTTTCGTGAATCTTTATTCTCTAATGACAACATAATCTTTCTGAATTATTAAAATCTTATAAACTAAAGGACTAATGCTGTAAATTTCACTTAGGAAACATTTCAAGGGACTTTTCCCTCTTTGAACCATTATTCAATTAATCAAATAAATTCATGTTATGCTAATGTTCTCCTTTAGGCTCCGTTTGGTCCTTAGAAAATTTGGTGGAAAGAAAATTTGAAGGAAAAAAAATGTGAAAAAAAAAGTTGGGAGAAAATATGAGTTTTTTTCTCTTATTTGGATTGAAGAAAAAAAAACAAGAATTTAGATGAGAAATTTAAATGTTGATGAACTACTTGAATCATATTGAAGTCATCTAAGTAATATGAGGTTGGAGGAGGTTGGAAATTTTCCTCAAACTTTCCTCACAATTTTATGAGGAAAATTTTATCACTTGTTTCTAACAATTTTTCCACCTAACTTTCCTCTATATTTATTTTCTTTATGATTTTCTCTAAACCAAACACAAGAAAAAAAAATAACTTTCTCAAAAAAATTTCGTTCCATCAAATTTTTCAAGGTCCAAATAGAGCCTTACTATTTAATATGCTATTGATCTCATTTTTTTCAAGATTAGTGAAACTTCATATACTAGATACCTCGTTATAGAACTGGATTCTCATACTTAACCTCACTTACTTTGCCTCTCCGTTGCCTAGTAAGCTTCCATTATCTTGAGTCAATCACGAATTGCTTGAAATTAAGATGACTTCGAGATTCCTTATTTCACACGTTATTGCTCAATCTTTCCTTTTTGATATAACTAGTATAGACCCGTGCTATGCACGATATATGATGAAATAGATCAGTATAACATATGTACTTTTGAAAAATCATAAAATTATCACTACACACATAATTGATATTATAATGTTAAAAAGATAAGATGATAAGTAATTACTGAAACAATAAAAAGTTATCAATTTCATATATTGCAAATGAGATTAATAACATAGGAAACATTTGATGATAATATAAAGACAGATAAAGATCATGATAAATGACATGATGATAAGTTAATGAGTAGAGCGAGACGACAAACACTCCTCCTCATCTTCGAGTACTTGTGCAGAAAATAATTTTTTTTGGTAATCATTTTATTGCGAATATTGATATAATTAAACCAAGTTTATATGTGCATACTATGTTTAATTAGATGGTGTACTTGGATTAATTCTTCAACTGCAGCACTTCTTCCTCTCAGTCAGTCGACGCAATAAGAGTGATAGGTACTTCTATTTTATGATGTTATGGAGGCTCAATAATAAATAGTGATTATTTGTCTTGGCAATAATCAAGAATAGTGTATAGGGAAATGTCACCAGATGACTGAAAAAAATATAAATATGACATTGTTAGTAATTAGTAATCAAGTGGCAAATCATGTGAAAAGTAATGAACATAACAAAGAGATGTTTATTAGATACTCTTTAAAATAATAATAACAACAACAACAACAACAACAATAATAATGAGATGTCTTATCTGGAGAAGATGTGTTTTTTTAAAAAATAGGAATCGACATTTTAGATTCAATAGATGACTATTTTTTATAACTAAGATCACTGTACATCAAATCTCACAAGTCACTTTCGTTGCATCATTTTAGGATTTTTCGAAGATTATCACCTTTGTTTAGCTACATGTGCTTTTTTTTTAAGATAATAAGATTATCATGAATCCTTTTCATACATATATATAGCTAAAATTTTAGGTTTTTTTTTAAAAAATAAAAATAAATGGTATTTTTTGAATAAAAAATAAAGTGATATCATGGCAGATTATTTGCTTTTTCCCTCTGTCAGGGAATAGGATTTCATTTGTCCGTTATCACTTATATAACTGAAATAATGGGTATTATTTTAAAAAAAATAAGAAATAGATATTTTATTAAAAAAAGATACATTATTTAAGATAAGAATCCATGGATTAGATTTATTACGTGACTAATATGGATAAGATTATACCAAATCCAATAGATTATTTTCATTGCACCATTATAGAATTTTTAAAGATTATTCATCTTTTTGTAACTGCTTGAGTCTTTCTTTAGATAATACAATTATCATGTATGCTTTACTAAATATAAGCAAAACTATAAGGGTTTTTTAAAAAATAAAAATAAAAAGGTAGGGTAAATTTTTTAAAATTTTAAATCTATGGTTTAGATTTAATAAATAAATATAACTACCTAGGTTTCCCCCCTAGATAATAGGATCATCATCTGTCTTTTGTTATGTGTATGCGAAATCTTAAGGGATTCTTTTTAGGGATATCTTAACTTTGAAATCACATTCATTACAGCATTTTAGAATTTTTCAAAGATTATTATGTTTTCTTTTAATTGCATGATTTTTTTAGATAGTAGGATTATCATGTATTTGTTGTCACATATGACTAAAATTATGATTTTTTTTTTGAAAAATAGAAACAAATGGGTATATTTTAAATAAAAAATTGAATTGATTTAATGGCGTATCATTTGCTTTTCCCCCTAGATATAGGATTACCATATCATTTATCATATATATAACTGAAAATATCAGTATTTTTAAAAAAATTAGTAATAAAGAATTTTTTTTTCTGGCAGAAGGTGCATTATTTCCTAAGATAAAATCGATGGCTTAGATTTAAAAGATGACTAATTTTTCTGGCTAAAATTACATCAAATCCCACAAATCGCTCCTGTTAGCACTTCATGATTTTTGAAAGATTATCGCAATTTTTTAAGTGCTTGCGGTTTTTTTAGATAGTAGGATTATCATGTACTCTTTATTACATATAAACAAAACTATAAAGAATTTTAGAAAATAAAAATAAATAGGTATTTTACTTGGATAACGTAAGTTTTTTTGTTCTGAATTTACTGAATGAATATAATTGCATAGGCTTTTCCTAGATAATAGAATTATCATTTATTTTTTGTCATATATATCCAAAACCATGGGTTATTTTAAAAGAGAAATAAAGGAATCTCTTAAGTTTAAAAATCGACATCTTAGATTTAATGAATAAATATTTTTAAAGGTCAAGATTATATCAAATTCTGTAAATCCCTCAATTGTAATATTTTAGGGTTTTACAAAGATTATCACTTTTTATTTAACTGTTGGGGATTTTTTTAGGTAATGAATAAATATAATTGCCCATATTTTTTTCATATATAATAAGATATAATCTATCCTTCATCACGTGTATCCAAAATTATGCAGGGTTTTTTAAATAAAGATAAAGGGATATTTTATTTTTAAAATCGTCTGTTTAGATATAATGAATAAATACTTTTTATAGCTAAGATTAAATCAAAGTTTGCAAATCACTTTAAGTTACTACATTTTAGAGGTTTTCAAAGATTACTATTAATATAGCATGTACATAGATAACATGAAAATTAAATTTACCTCAACATAGCAGAAAAAAATGGATTGCAAAGAGGAGGGGGTGACCCTATCTGATTTTACTTTTCTAAAAACAACACTAATTTATTCTCATTTGGTCCTTCCCGTTTAGTTGGGTGGCAATTAGATTTTTAAAGAGAGAAAGAAGAAAGAGAGAGTGCGATCATTTCCTTAAATAATGATTTTTTTTCCTTATTGCTGTGCAAGAGATTTGAAAATTAGAAAATAATTTTTTTCAACAATCTGATGGTTGTGATGAGGAGAGAGAATGAATCCAAGGGTTCAAAATCTCTAATTAATGAGATTGCAAGAAAATTTCACATCACCACAACATTGCTTTTATTAGATAGTATAGATTAACTCCAATACGTTTCAAATTTGCTATAACCTAATTAATTAGCAAATCTTATGGCTCTTTGCTAGCTTACTTCACCTTTAAAACACTCTAAGCACCTGTGTTAGTTACTCTCTATGGTTATCCTTTTAAACATTCATTTTCCTTTCCATTATCAAAGTTGCTCCTCGTATGTATATTGATCCTGAACTCATCATCTTATGCTAAAAAAAAAGGTCAATTAATTGAAACAACACTCATTGATTACTTGATTTAGGTATTTATGACCCCAAAGGTTTCATAAACCAATATTCAAACCAAGTAATTCACCTAACCTCTTAAATTCAAGCATGATGCACAACTCACACCCCCATATATCCCAAATTAATTGCATCATGCTCTACGGACGAAATTGTTTGTAAAAATAAAGTTGTTTATATCTTAATCTCCACATACCCCGTGAAAGTAGGACCTGCACTAGAAGTTATTGTTGTTATTATTGTTGTATGAACTAGACAACTATCCCTCTCATTCAACTCAATCAATTTGCACAAATAAACCATCTTTTTAACATAATTGGTTCACTAATATAATTAAAATACAAAATAATGAAATTCAATTATAGCTAGAGAGAGGTCAGATGTAGTTATCTATGAGAAGAAAAATGGATGGAAGAAGGTGGAGAGGAGAGTGGAATATGTGGTGGAGGTTGGCCTGTTAGAATTATGCTAAGGAGCAGTGACAGCAAGATGTGCCAGCTTGTACATTCAGCTAGCTAAATTTGTTATAGCTTGTAACTACTTTTTGTTCTTTCCGTTAATAGCCAGATATTTTAGGCTATTAGCAGGAAAGCTAGTTTTTCAAGTTTTGCCTCATATATAAGGCATTCTTGTACTACTCAGTGATGATGATGAATAATAAGATCATCTTCCTTCTCTCTACATCTATCTGGAGAATTTCATTCCACCATGAATCTTATCATGGTATCAGAGCTCAAGGTGCTGATTCCAGATCGTTCATTCATTTCTTCTTCCTTCTCCAATCAGCTGAATCGAGTCTTCAATTGATCTAGCTTATGAATTCTTACTGATTTCTTTCTAATTCGATTGGTTGATTTGATTCCTTAACCAATTCAGCTTTCAATCATCGATAGGGAATCATCTGTCTAGGGTTCTCAATTTCTTTTATTTTTTCTTACATAACCACACATGAGCTACGCCATGGCTGTTCAAGGAAATCATATACAACAAATTGAACCTACAGATCCTCTTTATATTCATCCTTCAGATAATCCAGGTATTCCTCTGGTCTCAAACGTCTTCAATGGCGAGAATTTTGATAATTGGATGAGGTCAGTGGTCATTGCTTTATCAACCAAGCACAAATTAGCTTTGATTGATGGAAAATGCTCCAATCTAGGTTCTGCATCTCCACTTTTTACCTTCTGGCAAAGAAATAATGCAATGGTTCTTTCTTGGCTTCTGAATTCTTTAACTGAAAACATTAGAAATAGTGTGATGTATTTTGAAACAGCGAGGGAATTATGGCTAGATTTGTAAGAAAGGTCTGGACAGTCAAATAAAGCTAGACTATTTTAAGTAAAAAGGGATGTTTCATGTCTCTCTCGGGAAGATATGGACATTGCTAACTATTACACCAAAGCTAAGCAGCTTTAGGATGAATCAAATGTTATGGGAGGAGTTCCTAAATGCACCTGTGGAAAATGTGACTGCGAAATAAATGGAAGGTTGTAGAAATAAAGTGAGGAGCAAAAACTTATACAATTCTTGATGGGTCTCAACAGCAGCTACACTGCTGCGAAGGGAAATATTCTTATGATGACCCCCTTTCCTTCAATGAGTCAAGCATATTCATTACTTGTTCAAGAAGAGAAGCAGAGACAAGTCAAAAATGAGTCTCATTTTCTCAATGAGAATGCTTCCTTATCTGCTGCTATAGGTAAACAACCTCTATAATAAGATACCTAGAAACCTGGGTAGAAAAGAAATGAGTCGAAGAGGTCACAGCTATTCTGTGATCATTGCAAGAAATCTAGGCACACAATGGACAAATGCTACAAGATTCATGGTTATCCAAATAAATCACTGAGCAAGGGTAGAGGAGGATACACACCTTCACAAAACAGAAGAGTTTACAACACCTGGACTGAGAATGAATAGCAAGATGCATCACTTGAACCACATATTCCAATGCTACCTAGCTTGAATTCAGATCAAAGCAAACAACTGTTCTAGTTTTTGACTAATCTCACCAGCAGCAACCAGCAAAAGCATAATGATCATAACAGTACTGGAGCTCACATGGCAGGTATAGTTCCTCCTTCAACAACCCTATATAATACCAATGCCATATGTTGCCTTTGCAAGTTGGAGAATGGCTCTTGGATTCTGGATTCTGGTGCTAGTGATCATATGAGTTTTGATATTGATGCTTTGCATGATTTAAGCTTGCTTGAAAGTCCGATTTTGGTTTCATTACCAAATGGGCACAAGGTTCAGGTTACTCATTATGGAAAATTGAGAATAAATGATCAACTAGAACTAAATCATGTACTATTAGTGCCACATTTCAAGTATAACTTACTATCAGTAAAGAAGCTGGCAAGTCAATTGCACTGTGAGGTGGTTTTTACAGAGGATTTATGCTTGTCACAGGGCCCTGCTCTGAAGAGGCCAGTGACAATTGGTAGAGAAACCTGTGGACTCTGCTCTGGACAGGACACTGCTGAGGGATGTCAAGTTCATCAAGCCTTTACTTCTTGATTGTAATAATTTGTCCACTGTTTGTGACAAGAATTCTAGAACATCTTGTTATCATGCCACAAGGCAGGTGACTTTTGATCTTTGGCATAGAAGAGTTGGACATATACCTTATAAAAGAATGAGATTGCTACCTTTGAGTGCTAATTTTAAGGATGTACAACAGGACATACCATGTGATATTTATCCCAAAGCAAAGCAATAAAGATTACCTTTTTAGTTAAGTAGCATATCTACCACTTGTCCTTTTAAGCTTATTCATGTGGACACATTGGATCCATATCATACAAAAACACATGCAGGAGACAGATTTTTCTTAACTATTGTAGATGACTTCACAAGAGCTACTTGGAATCATTTGATGGTAACTAAGGATGAGGCAATGGGATTGATCAAGTCCTTTGTCAAAATGGCACAAACACAGTTTTCTACCACTATCAAAGTACTTAGATCAGATAATGCTCTAGAGCTCAGTACTAGCAATGTTGCTTTGGACTTCTTTACTACAAATGGCATTATACACCAAACTAGTTGTGTCCAAACTTCGCAACAAAATTGGGTTGTGGAGAGGAAACACAAACATTTACTTAAAGTGTCAAGAGCCCTGGTGTTTCAATATAACTTGCCCCTAAGATTTTGGGGAGAGTGTGTGTTGATAGCGACCTACCTAGTTAATAGGATGCCTACTGTTGTTCTTCAGAATAAGGCACCATTTGAGTTACTTTATGGCGAGAAACCATCATATGAACATCTGAGAGTCTTTGGGTGTCTCTATTACATGTCTACTTGCAAACAAGGCTAAGACAAGCTCAAGGAAAGGGTTGTTCCATGCATATTCCTTGGACATCCATATGGCAAGAAGGCATATAAAGTTATGATGCTTGATACCTGCAAGTTTTATACGTCCAGAGACATTATTTTTCATGAAGATATCTTCCCATACTTCCCTTCCACATAAAAACCTCTATTTCCCAAAATCTCAGAAATTTTTCCTGATTGCCAAAACACATTACATCATTTAGACAGCTCTCTACCACAATTGCAGCATGATAACCATCTTCAACAGCAGGCCAATGAAATCATTTTTGATAATATCAACATCAAAAGTGTAGGAGATCAGAAAGGTCCTATAAAACTCCAAGCTACCTGAATGACTATGTTTGCAAAAGTCTAAATGAATCAACTTGTCTCTTCATTCTCACCAATCTCAACATACAACTACCCAGCATGTCTTATCATTGCCTTAGCAGCGTTAGATAGCAATTCCATGAGAATTTAAATTTCACTGAGCCATAAAGCTATGAGCAAGCAGCGCTACATCTAGGATGGCAGCTGGCCATGGATAAAGAATTGCAAGCTTTGGAACAGACTAACACCTGGGAGATACTATCACTACCTCAAGGAAAGAAAACCCATAGCCTATAGATGGGGGTATAAAGTTAATTACAAGGCAAATGACAATATTGAGAGGCTGAAAGCAAGGCTTATAGTCAAGGGCTTCACTGAAAAAGAGGGCATTAACTACACTGAAACCTTTTCTCCTGGTGTCAAAATGACAACCATTAGAGTTCTTATGATAGTCGCTGTCAAGAAAGGGTGGAATTTACACCAATCAGATGTGAATAATGTCTTTCTTTATGGTGACTTGTATAAAGAAATCCATACAAAACTACCTTAGGGGGTATCTTCCTCAATTCCCAATGCAGTTTTTAAGTTAAGAAAATCTTTATATGGCCTCAAACAGGCATCTTGATAGTGGTATGCAAAGCTCAGCCAAGTCCTTCATCAAAGTGGTTGCAAACATTCAGAGAATGATTATTCTCTATTTTGTAAGAGGAACGAAGATTATGTGGTCTTTTTGGCAATCTATGTAGATGATATTTTATTGACTAGAAATGATTATATAGAAATTACATCACTTTAGTCCTTTCTTGATGATGCTTTTAAGATTAAAGACTTGGGATATGCACACTATTTCCTTGGCATCGAAATACTATAGACAGAACAAGGTCTTCTTCTCACACAGAGAAAGTTTACCAATGATCTTTTACAGGAGTTTCATTGTGGTCAGGATTCTCCTGTAAATATGTCCTCTTGATTATAGCACAAGATTAGCCCCATATGAAGGAATATTATTGGAAGAACCTAGCATATATGGAAGACTAATTAGCAAACTCAACTTTCTCACCAATACTAGACCGAACATTGCCTTTTCAGTTAAGCTCTTAACTTAGTTTCCTCAGCATCCCTGAGAGCCACACATATAGGCTGCACTGCACGTACTTTGATACCTGAAGGGTGAACCTTCCCTTGGTATCCTTCTCAACAAAAGTCACACTTTTGATCTCCCGGGATACTGTGATGCAGATTGGGCTTCGTGCCTCCATAATAGAAGATCAGTAAGTGGTTTTGTTGTATTTTTTTGGTGATACTTTAATTGCATGGAAGTCAAAGAAACAAGTCACGGTTTCCCTCTGCTCTGCTGAGGCTGAATATAGAAGCATGAGAAGGCTTGTTGCTGAATTATCCTGGCTCAGCAGATTATTGCATGAAGTTACCATCACCTCTGTCATGCCTATACCTGTAAAATGTGACAATCTCACAGCCATCTACATTGCTAGAAATCCTGTCTTGCATGAGAGAACTAAACATATTGAGAATGACTGCCATTTGCCAGACACAAACTCATGGAAGGTTTGATTAGCTTACAGCATGTCCCAACCAAACACCAATTGGCCGACATCTTGACCAAGCCCCTCACTGGCATCCAACATCATTCGATTATATCCAAACTGGGGGTTTCTACACCCTCCAATTTGAGGGGGGGGTGTTAGAATTATGCCAGGGAGTAGTGACAGCAAGACGTGCCAGCTTGTACATTCAGGTAGTTGAATTTATTATGCCTTGTAACTACTTTTTGTTCTTTCTGTTAATAGCCATATAACTACTTTTTGTTCTTTCTGTTAATAGCCATATATTTTAGGCTATTGGCGGGAAAGCTAGTTTTTCAAGTTTTGCCCAAGGTTGCCAGAATCGAACCGGTGAGTGAACTGGTAAGGTTAGTGGGTCAATGGTTGGATCGGTCCAACCGGTTAGACCGGATAAAACCGTTTTATCATATTTTATTAAATTATGAATAATTTATTATTTATATAAGTAAATTTTGAACTTAAATAGGTAGAAAACTTTTAATAAGTACTATCATAAATTTTTAAATTTGAATGCTTTAGTAATAAATGAGTAATAAATTTCTTAAATTCCAAACTTTTTATGAATTTCCTTATGAGAAACAAAAATAAATTATTTAATTTGATCAAAAATCGATGAAGAAGTGGACAAGATATTAATTTGGATTGTTAATATGTAATTAATTAATAAAAGGATTCAATGGATAGGGAGGAAAACTTAATTGAGTAACAAATAGAAATAAATTTGCAAGTGAACTTGTAGCACAAAAGTTTTGTTACTCACTTGGCAGGAGACCCAAGAAGAACTCTAAAGTAGGTAGAGGTTTGGGGTTCAAAGCTCTTTACAAACACATTGTAATTTTTTAATGGTACCCCAAAAAAAAAAAAAATAATAAAGACATGGAAGGGTCTTGAACCGGTTCAAGTACCCGGTCCAACCGTGAAAACCGGCGGTTGAACCGGGTCTTAACCAGTTCTTGACCGGCTCAATAGGCCACTGGTTTATTGCCAGTAAATGGACTGGACTGTTGCCTGGATCGTGGTTGAACCGTCTGGTCCGGTCCGGTTCTGGTAACATTGGTTTTGCATCATATATAAGGCATTCTTTTACCACTCAGTGACGATGATGAATAATAAGATCATCTTCCTTCTCTCGCTACATCTCTCTAGAGAATTCATTCCACCATGAATCTTATCATGGTCGGATGGTGATGTGGTGGCAAAATGGTGTCAGAATTCACCGGTCAGCGACTGACAAATAGGGCAGCGGCCCCTTGCCCTTGTAGCCGAAACAGGAAAAGCGAGAAAAAGAGAGCAGGAACGGTGGCGGTGGCGGTGACCATGACAGTGGGCGGGGCATCGGCGGACGGTGGTCTGGGGGCAGGTGACAGGACGGGGATGAGGACCCAGTGCCCTGTGGCAGTGGCGACTGACAATGAGAGGGAGATGAGCACTTTGAAGAGGTTTTTATTTTTTTTCTTGAGCTATTCATTGAATTTTTTTAATTTTTTTTTCAAGAATAAGAGAAGTCTTAGCGTCTAACCTTTTTTTACTGCACGCCAAGCCATATTCTTTCTTCTCTCTCCTTTTTTTTTGGTCTTATTAAAATTAATTTGTGCTTATATCATAAGATTTCAATTATATGTCAAAATTCTAAGCCATACAAATGGCTGATATTTCATCAAACTATTTTCTCTTTCTTTTCTCCTTTTTTTGTTCCTTAATCATTAACCTAATCAATTGATTTTTTGAAGCAAAAATCTTTTTTATTCAAACATGTGTGCATGTCTGTGTGTTAACATATACCTTCATATAACTATCTGTGTTTCAATGCGTTTAATAAATTCATAAAAACATGAGTTACTTAATTTGAACCGTCTTCAGCTGCATCCTAAGTTTTGAATGTGGCTCATCGCTCTAATTAACATTATAATCATTTGATTAATATGAAGTTGGAACAATCAAGACAATTAGACATGGTTAATTCGCGGGTTGTTACAGTAGTATGGGTTGAAAAATATCCAAATGCTTTTTTTGAGCACCCTTATTGCGTTTGTCAAATATATAACTATAAATGTCGTTGCCTCCCAATAAGAAGAAATGTTCTCTCAAAATTAATCAAAGATTGATCCTTTATGCATTAATTAGGATCTTGAGCTAAAAGAAATCACAATAATTCTCAAAATATTATCAGTAAAAATTAAAATACCATACAGTAAAATATTGATAAGTAAGAAAGGATTTTCTCTTCACCAAAATATGTATAAAATTATATTAAATTTTTAATAGAATAGAGAAAGTCTTGATGTAGATGTGACCCTTTCTTATCCAAAACACTCATCTTCTAGGCCTACGAATTGGCGCGATTTTATAGTGCAAACAATGAAGCCTTACATAGAAGTATTCAATATACAAACTTTTATTATAGAAAGTAAAAGCCATTAAAGTGAGATTATACCTCCAAGCATTGAAGATGCTTAATTAATACAATTTTTTACGAATAATTATAGAACTAATAAGGATACCTGTAATGAATAATGAAAGTTAATTAAATATAATCAAGGAGTTAAAGAAATTAACCATAATTAAATTTCAAATTATAACTTTTCAACATGGTTTGAGAATATTTATGTGAAATATAAAATAATTTTATTGTGTCCACACATGTGTTGATCTTAAGTGATGAATTTACAATTATACATATATATATATATATATATATATATATATATACATATATATATATATATATATATATATATATATATATATATATATATATATATATATATAAAGAATTACAAAAGATTGATAAATTAACAAAACCAATGTATCAAATAACAATATGTAAAGTATTAAAATATGTAAATTTGAATATAAAAATTATTGCTCATCAAATCAATACGTTATCCTTATTTTTAGAGGAAAACAAACGATAATAATAATCAATATATAACATCCAACTTTTTTGAAGTTCTTTATAGATAAATATACACAACAACAACGTTGACTAATATCAATGTTTCAACCTACCCTTAAGACACGTTGTCTAATCCATCACAAGAGAACAAGTTATCATTAGCATATTATTTTTAGTATTCATATAAAACGGTGTATCTTAACAAATATTTTTGAGAACTCTTCATTTCTTGCATTACATACCATAAATTACTCCTGTTTATTTCCACTAAGTTAACCATTAACTATACCTACAAGTGAGTACAACTAAAATGCTTATAACCAATAGCCTGAGGACACTTGATGAAAACATGTTGTCTCAAATGTTATTATTGTGCCAAATACATGTGCCAATTTTCATCAACAAATTTACGATGCGTGTACACACACGTGCATATGTATGCATCTATGTTTGTCTGCATATATATATATATAGAGAGAGAGAGACACACACATATATATACGTGTGCGCATGTGTGCATGTGTATGTCAATATATATATACACACAAATACACATACGTATATTTGCATGCATACACATATGTATGTACATATGCATGCAAGCCTAGGCGTGTATATGAATACGCATTTGTGTGTGTACGTGCAGGTGCGTATGTGTATCTAAGTATTCGCGTATGTACATATGTATCCGTTATATATATATATATATATATATATATATATATGTGTGTGTGTGTGTGTGTGTGTGTGTGTGTGTGTGTGTGTGTGTGTGT
>JAKOGI010002236.1:0-27500 GCA_029747015.1 Carnegiea gigantea
CTAGTTGTTGATGATTTCTCTATTAATGTAATTGCTCTAATTGATAGTGGAGCAGATCAGAATTGTATTAAAGAAGGAATTGTCCCTACCAAGTATTGTGAACGCACGAGTGAACAACTAGTTAGTGCTAGTGGTGATCCCTTGTGTATTCGCTACAAATTAGAAAAAGGACATATCCAAAATAACGATTACTGTTTTAAAAATGTTTTTCTCATTATTAGCAATATTACAAATGATTTAATTTTGGGCACTCCTTTTCTAACCCAAATTTACCCCTTTACAGTTTCTGCAAGTGGTATTCACACCAATATTATGGGAAATCCTATCACTTTTCAATTCTTAACCTCCACTTATAAAAAAAAGGTTATGGAATTACAGTCTTCGTCTATTTTTAAGCAAATTAATTGTCTTCAGTTAAAGCAAAATCAAATTTCCTATTTACAAAAAGAACTGTCTTATAAAAGGCTAGAAGAACAATTACTCAACCCCTCTATACAATCAAAAATTTCTCATCTTGAAAAAGTTTTTAAAGAAAAGGTGTGTGCTGATCTTCCCAATGCTTTCTGGGAAAGGAAGCAACATATCGTTTCTTTACCCTATGAGCCTGGGTTCGATGAAAGAAATATTCCTACCAAGGCTCGTCCCACTCAAATGAATTTCGAACTGCTTGAACATTGCAAAAAAGAAATTCAAACTTTACTCGACAAAAAATTAATTCGACCTTCTAAATCTCCTTGGAGTTGTGCAGCCTCTTATGTCAATAATGCTGCTGTAAAAGAACGAGGAGTTCCTCGCCTTGTTATCAACTACAAACCTTTGAACAAAGTTTTACAATGGATTCGTTATCCTATTCCTAACAAAAGAGATTTGTTAAATCGACTTCACACAGCAAAAATTTTTTCTAAGTTTGATATGAAGTTTGGATTTTGGCAAATTCAAATTAGAGAAAAAGATAGATACAAAACAACTTTTACAGTTCCATTTGGGCATTACGAATGGAATGTTATGCCATTTGGTCTCAAAAATGCCCCATCTGAATTTCAAAATATTATGAATAACATTTTTACTCCTTATACGGACTTTATCATCGTTTATATCGACGATGTTTTAGTCTTTTCAAAATCCATTGATCAACATTTTAAACATTTGCAACATTTTCTTCGCATCATAGAAAGAAATGGTTTAGCTCTCTCTGCATCAAAAATGATTTTATTTCAAACAAAAATTCGCTTTTTAGGGCATGATATTTATCAAGGTACCATTAAGCCCATTCAAAGATCCTTAGCCTTTGCTGACTAATTTCCAGATGAAATTGAAGATAAAACCCAATTGCAACGTTTCGTAGGATGTCTGAATTACGTGTTCGATTTCTTTCCTCATTTAAAACAATCATGTGCTCCCCTTTATCGTAGGCTTAGGAAAAAGCCCCAGCCTTGGTCACATGAGCACACAGCCATTGTTAAACAAATTAAGGAACGCATTAAGTCTTTGCCATGTCTGCATATTCCCAATCCCTCTGCATATATAATAGTAGAAACTGATGCATCTGACATAGGATATGGAGGCATATTAAAACAAAAACTGCCATCGCATGACCATGAACAATTAGTTAGATATCATTCAGGTTTATGGATTGGTGCACAAAATAATTATTCTACAATTAAAAAAGAAATTTTAGCTATTGTTCTTTGTGTTACCAAATTTCAAGATGATTTGTATTTCAAGAAATTTCTTCTCAGAATTGATTGCAAATCTGCTAAAGAGATTTTACAAAAAGATGTCAAAAATCTTGTTTCAAAACAAATTTTTGCCCGTTGGCAAGTGTTGATTATATTTTAGTTTTGATGATAACAAATCCAAGAGTAATATATTTGTCTAAGTAATGTTGTTCCAAACGAGCTCTCCAAACAGGGCCTAATACACCGTTGTTCCTACCCAGCTGTTTGTGATATTTTATTAATCTGGTGGCTAAATGTTGAGAACAAGTCTTAGGAACAGGTTCTGAGCTTCAGTGACACAAGATCAGCAAACAACACATATGGTTTAAGTCTTGAGGAACATTCAGCTACACAAGATCACCCAAAGAATCAAGGTGACCAAGGTGTTTTGGAGTAGCATATTCACTCTTGACAAGACAACTAATTCTTACAAGGAGTCTTGGTTAATTTAGTTTTTATCTTTTAGACTCTTGTTAATATGCCAATCTTGAAAGTATCATTTTTAGCACTTCTTGAAAACGGTTTTCAAAAAGTTGCTTTGGGACACCATTTCCAAATAACCCTGCAAACAGGGTGCCTAGGGTGTTCTCAAAAACTACAGCAGCTACATCAGTCTTATCTGAAAATTTGCTTCGGTTGGCTGCCAGATCTAAAAAGATTTGTTTTGAATTTGAAAAAAAAAAATTGCAAAACCGTTTTTGCTAAAGATTTCTCTTGAAATATTCTTATCCCTTATTTTTAGGTCTTGATTGAATTTGGGATAAATCAAGATTTTATCCTTTTCAAGCCAGATTACTCGGCCAAGATATTTTAAGAAAATCTTCTCTCCTCTCTTAGCCGTTGGAAATCTTCGGTGAATCTTCTAAGCGACTAAAAATAGAGGATTTTCCCTATCTTTTGAAAAGAA
Organism: Carnegiea gigantea; assembly: GCA_029747015.1. Taxonomy (NCBI): domain Eukaryota; kingdom Viridiplantae; phylum Streptophyta; class Magnoliopsida; order Caryophyllales; family Cactaceae; genus Carnegiea; species Carnegiea gigantea. The sequence goes on from JAKOGI010002236.1 coordinate 2,626, forward strand.
TAGCCGTTGGGTTGTGCGTTTAAATATTGAAATTCTCTCTCCTATTTGATAATCCGGTTTTTACAAAGAAGTAAGAGATTCTTAGAGCTAAATTTCAAAGAGAAAAACCGTGAGAAGATTGTGCTTAACTGAGCTTTCAATTTCTTGGCATAATAGGACTTTATTGTACCTTACATCTGCTTAAGTCAGAAGCACCCCAGTAAGGTGTTTTGTACCCCTGTTCTCAGAACAGAAAGTGAGTGAGTGTGTCCTCAGTCGTGTGGACTTTGGACGGGTCCTATCTGGTGAGATTGGACGTGGTGTAACCTGTCTTAGGGAAGAAGGTTACGTGGGTTACAAGTTGTAACAAGGAGTGTTGCTTTTGTAACATTTTCAGCCCGTTAGTGAAGTGGTTAAATCCTACACGAGGTAGGTCGTGGTTTTTCACACCTCAGTTGGGCTAGAGGTGTTTTCCACGTAAAAATTTGTGTGTGCTTTATTTCCGCATTTATTACTTTGAATTTCGCTACTGAATCAATTGAGAACAACCGCTACAAACAAGGCGTAAGGTTGTTTGTGATTTACAAACAATCTCTGCAATTAAGTGCTACGGTTGTTTATCAGTTATTAGGCAAAAATCGACCACCACAATTCACCCCCCCTCTTGTGGTTGTGTACTCTTGGAATTCAATAAGTGGTATCAGAGCGGGTTCTCTCAAAAGGGCTAACACCTTGAGAGATTCTGAAGATGAGTACACCACAAGGAATCCTTAAAGGGCAATCCATTACTCGTCCACCCTATTTCAACGGCCAACATTATAGTTTGTGGAAGAATAGGATGGAGAACTATATTCAGGCAGAAGATTATGAATTATGGATGCTCATCAAGAACGGGCCCCTTGTTCCCACCAAGGTGCTTGAAGATGGTAAGAAGGTTCCCAAGGAACCCATAGAGTTTGATGGTGAAGACTATAAGAAAATGGAAAAGAATGCCAAGGCCAAGAAGCTATTATATTTTGGCCTAGGTCCAGATGAATATACACGTATCTCGGAGTGTGAGTCAGCTCAGGAGATATGGAATGCCCTCCAAGTAGCTCATGAAGGAACAAGTCAAGTCAAACAATCACGTATTGAGCTACTTATGAGGCAATATGAGTTGTTTGATATGGGTGATCGTGAGAACGTGATGGATATGTACACACGCTTCACCCACATAACAAACGAGCTAAAATCCCTGGGAAAATCCTTCACCACAGAAGAGCTGGTGAGGAAGATTCTAAGGATTTTGCCTCGGTCTTGGGAAGCGAAGGTGACAGCCATCCAAGAAGCTAAAGACATGAACAAGATCACCCTCGACGAGTTGATTGGCAATCTTCAAACCTATGAACTCAGAAAGAACTCACAACAAAAAGAGGAGCAGAAGAAGGATCGTGGGCTTGCCTTGAAAGCACAAGAGGATGATGACTCTGACCTTGAGGATGAAGAGATGGCCTTAATGACAAGAAAGTTCAAGAAATTCTTCAAAAAGGTCAAAGAAAACAGCAAAAGAAAAGACTTCAGTAAGTCCAGAAACACCCCCCGAGAACAGTTCACAGGGTGTTTCAAGTGTGGCAAACCAGATCACATTGTGAAGAACTGTCCACTACTTCGAGAAGAGCAAGAGCAAGAACACCCCAGGAAACAAGGTAGAAAACAAGCTGCAAGCAGTTCTGGGAGACGATTCTCGAAGGCTATGCTTGCTGCCTGGGGAGATTCCTCTGAGGATGAAGGTGAGTCTGAAACTGATGAAGGTGCTGTAGCTCTCATGGCACAAAGTGACACGGATTCAGATGATGAATCAACAAACAGTCTTACTGATCTCAAGAACAAGGTACGTGGTCTCAATAAAGCAACTCTCGAAGAACTTTTGTATACCTTGATGGATACTTGTGCTGAATTGAAACGAGATGTCCGAGACCTAGAACTAGAAAATGAGATCCTTAAAAATGAAAAACTGGGCTTACATGAAAATATTAATACGCTCAAAGAAAACCTCTTTATAAAAGAAGGAGATTACTCTCGAATGGAGGAAAAACTCTTTGAGGTGGAAGGAATGGTTGAGTCCTTGCTCAGGGAGAACAAGGGTTTGTATGCTAATATAGAAAAACTGGAAACTGAGCTTATCACAACCAAGCGCTGGAACAAGTCCTCACAAGCCCTTGATTGGTTAAACACTCACCACAGTCGAAACAAAAAGGGACTTGGATATAAGCCTAAACGAACAGTTTACCCAATTCATAGAAAGTATGTGGGATTACCTGAAAACATTGTTTGCTTTCATTGTGGTAAAACTGGTCACTATCGATATTCATGTCCTCTGAGAAGGTATGTCATTGAAAAAAAATGAAAGGTATGTGAAACAAATCTGGATTAGAAAAGATGAGCTTTACTTGTCTAAAAGAATGGGACCCAAGTGGATCTGGGTTCCCAAAACTAACCTGTGATTTGTTTTGCAGGCTGAAGTGAGAGAGAACAACCCCACAAACAACCCAGCAAACAGGGTAAGAAACACCCTGTCAAACAGATCAGAAAACAACCTTGAAAACAGGCAGCTGTGGTATGTTGATAGTGGGTGTTTGCGACATATAACTGGAGAAAAATCAAAATTTCTCTCACTTACAGCTTCAACCGGTGGGAGTGTGGCTTTTGGCAACGGCAAGTCTGGGACAATTATCGGTGTAGGTAGCATTGGTAAAACTCTCTCCCACTCAATTGATAATGTGCACTTAGTTGATGGTTTAAAGCATAATTTACTAAGTGTGCCCCAACTGTGTGACAAGAACAACCTAGTGGTGTTCTCACGAACACATTGCTTGGTTGTCAATGTCAACACAGGAGATGTCGTATTAAGGGGAAGCGACACAAAAATGTTTACAAAGTATGTATTTCCACTCTTTCCCAAAACAACCTGACTTGTTTGAGTGCTGTGAATGATGACATAATGCTCTGGCACAAGAGACTAGGTCATGCAAGCCTTACTCTTTTAAACAAACTTGTTTCAAAAGACCTGGTTATTGGACTACCTTCCATCAAATTTAATGATGACAAGGTATGTGAAGCTTGTGCAAAAGGCAAACAAGTCAGATCTTCTTTTAAATCGAAAAAATGTGTAAGCACTACCCGACCTCTAGAATTATTACACATTGATTTGTGTGGTCCCATGAGGATAACTAGTAGAGGTGGGAAAAAGTATGTGCTTGTTGTAGTGGATGATTACTCTCGATTTACTTGGACCTTGTTTTTGGCATCCAAAGATGAAACCTTTGAGAATTTTATTGCCTTTCTCAAAAAGGTTGAAAAGAGAGTAGGACACTCTTTAATTAGCTTGAGATCTGATCATGGAACTGAGTTTGAAAATGCAAGTTTTATCAACTATTGTAATGAACATGGTGTTGATCATAACTTCTCAGCTCCAAGAACACCCCAACAAAATGGGGTGGTTGAGCCCAAAAATCGCACCCTGGAAGACATGACCAGAACAATGCTTATTGCTAGTGGTCTTCCTAGGTATTTCTGGGCAGAAGCATTGAACACCTCATGTTACATTATAAATAGATGCATGATCAGACCCGTTTTGAACAAAACTCCTTATGAACTTTTCAAGGGCAGAAAACCCAATATTACGCACCTAAGAACATTTGGTTGTAGGTGTTTTGTGCATAATAATGGGAAGGATGTCTTAGGAAAGTTTGACCCTAGGAGTGGTGAGGCAATATTTCTTGGCTATTCTTCTCACAGCAAGGCAGACAAAGTCTTTAACAAAAGGACCTTGTGTGTTGAGGAAAGTGTGTATGTGCTTTTTAATGAATCTAACTTGTTGAGTGAGAATGATGCACAGGAAGATGAACTTGAATTAGGTCTTGTTCGAAAAGAAGTGTTGCTCTAAGATAAACGAGGTAAGAACACCATGGAGAAAACAACTCCTGAAGGCGTTCCTCAGAACAGCAGGCAAGGTGAACACCAAACAGGGGGAAACACCGTTGAACCCTGTTCGGGACCATGTTCTTCAGGAACAGGCTTACAAACAGGTGCAGAAACAGGCTCAGGAGATGATCTTAAGCTTGATATTACGACTAGAGTAGAGCATGGGTCTGTGGATCCTCTTACTCCACGACCATGGAAGTACCATAGTTCGCACACCCTTGATCAAATTCTGTCTGATATTAACAGTGGAGTGCAAACTAGGTCTAAGCTTAAGAATTTCTGTGCTTTCTATGTTTTTCTCTCTAATATTGAGCCAAAGAGTGTGAATGAAGCTCTTGCAGATTCAGATTGGGTCACGGTAATGCAAGAAGAGCTCCATCAATTTGAAAGAAACAAAGCATGACACCTTGTACCTAAACCTGCAGAGAGAACAATCATTGGAACCAAGTGGGTGTTCCGAAACAAACTGGATGAGTCAGGAACAGTCACTAGGAACAAGGCACGGCTGGTTGTTCAAGGGTTTAATCAAGAAGAAGGGATCGATTATGAAGAAACCTTTGCACCAGTTGCTAGAATTGAGGCTATTCGAATCTTAATAGCTTTTGCAGCTCATATGAAAATCAAGCTATATCAAATGGACGTGAAAAGTGCATTCCTCAACGGATACCTTAAAGAAGAGGTGTATGTCAAACAACCCCCTCGTTTTGAAAACAGTGAATTTCCTAACCATGTTTTCAAACTTGACAAAGCTCTTTATGGCCTAAAACAAGCTCCTAGAGCTTGGTACGAACGGTTGTCAAGTTTTTTTAATTGAAAATGATTTTAGAAGAGGCAAGGTAGACAATACCTTGTTTCTAAAATCTAAGGGGGAACATTTATTGATTGTCCAAATTTATGTTGATGACATTATATTTGGTGCAACTCATCATGATTTATGCAATGAATTTTCAAATATGATGAGGAGTGAGTTTGAGATGAGCATGATGGGTGAGCTTAACTTTTTCTTAGTCTTACAAATCAAGCAAACTCCAAACGGCACCATGATCCATCAACAAAAGTATATCAAGGAGCTACTTAAGCATTTTGGGATGGAGTTGGCCAAACCCGTAGACACTCCTATTTCTCCTTCAACCAGGTTGGTTATGGGTGATGGGAGTCCCTCAGTTGAGGAGAAACTCTATAGGGGCATGATTGGGTCACTCCTATACCTAACCACTAGTAGACCAGATATTGTTTTTAGTGTTGGTTTATGTGCCCGTTTTCAGTCTAATCCTAAGGAAACTCATCTTAAGGCTGTGAAACGGATACTGAGATATTTGAAACATACACCCAATTTAGCCTTATGGTATCCTAAACGTTACAATTTTGATCTTGTTGGATATGCTGATGCTGACTATGCTGGATTCCTAGTTGATAGAAAGAGTACCTCAGGTATGGCTCATTTTCCTGGACCTTATTTGGTACCTTGGGCTACCAAGAAGCAACATTCTGTTACCATGTCCACAGCAGAAGCTGAATATGTTGCAGCAGCTTCATGTTGTGCTTAACTGTTGTGGATAAGGCAACAGCTTAAGGACTTTTGTGTTGACACTGGATGCATTCCTATTTTTTGTGATAACACAAGTGCAATTAACATTGCCAAAAATCCATTTCAACATAAAAGAACAAAGCATATTGACATTCGACATCATTTCTTGAGAGATAATATTGAAAAGGGTTTAATCTCTATGAATTTTTGCACAACGGAAAATCAAATTGCTGATATATTCACTAAGGCACTAGATAGAGATCAATTTGAGAGAAATAGACTGGAACTAGGGTTGGTGAGAACACCCTGAGATACCTGTTTCCAGAACATGAACTGGGTTTGGTAAGATCAACCTTTGCACCCTATTCTCTCCCCCTGTTTGCAAATCTTATTAACAACGGATGTGATTGCATACACTCAAATTGCGTGCATTTTGTCTCTACTTATCCACTTAGTGCAGCATAAGGGGATGTATTGGAGCCGCCTTAATACCATTAAGTCCAATCAAGATCAGACGGCAAAGAACAGGCATAACGAAGAGAACAGTACGCCCCTTGGTTGCTCTATGTGTTTTCTTTCCTTCCCAAGGCACAAGCTTTTAATGCTCACACCCGTTGCAAACCGAGAAATCTTCTAAAGATTTTGGGTGCTCTCTCTCTCTCTCTCTTTATATGCCCTGTTCTCAGTTCTGTCGTTCATCTCGCATACAAGCAAAACCTGAAAACCCTGCAAAAACCTTAAACCCTAATCTCTCTCTTCTAGCAACAATGGCTCCCAACAACTCCTCTCAATCAAAAGCCCTCGTTCTTGCGTCCTCAATCCCTGTTCCCTCTCGCCCAATCCTGTACAAGCCTTTCAAATTCCTGAAAAGCTTGTCCCTACAATCAGTGGGAATGGGGATGGATGATATTCCCTTCGAGTGTGGAAGGGAATTGGTGTTCCCTGTAGGGACAATTGCTTGTCCCATTAAAGTCGAGTCAGAGGGTACACTATCGTGGTCTCAAGACCAACTCTTGGAAACCCCTGAAGGGTTTAATTTTGAGCCCTATTCTTCTGGGTTGTTTCCTGACACAGCGACAGAAACAGGGGCTGCCTCTGTCGAAGGTGTGTATGTGGAGGATCTGAATGTCGACTTCCAAGGGAAGTCGAATGAGACATTAGAGGAGAGTTTAGAGAAGGATTCTCTCTCTGAGGCTGAAAACCCCCACTTCGGTCGCTCAAACTGGAGAGAAAAGGAAAAGGGTGAAAATAGTGGCCAGGCGTAGCAGAACGCCAAGAACAAGGCCACAAGCAAGGTCTCAGCCCTCTCAAACTCCCTCTTCTCCACAATCCTCCAAGCCTTCTCGCAAATCTGCGAGAATAGCTTTTCAATCCTCTCACCGTATCTCCAAACCCTCTACTCCTGTCATCGAGGAGATTTCCTCCTCTTCTACCGAAGGGTTCTCGAGTTCTAACTCTGAGAACACCACCTTCAAACAGGGGACACCGGTGTTCTCCGAGTCTTCTGAAGAACAAGCCCCTCCAAAATCAACCACTAAACCTGCTGTGAAGCTCTCTCCTGCAAAAACACCCCTCAAGCGAAAGCCCAGAACAGCCCCCCTACCAGAAGCTACCACCTCTGTTCCTGCCCCCAAACGCCCAAAGCAGTTCACTCCCTCTCCTATATCTGACAAACATGCGCAGTTGCTTAAACGCAATGTCGTCAGGGGGAAGGTAGTGAATGTAAGCTTTTTCAAGTAACAGGGTCTGGGGGTATTCCTGACCAAGTTACGCGCTCAAGGCTGGCTCGACTTGTTTGCAAACACCTAGCTGGGGTGTTCTGTGCCTGAGTTGGCTAAGTTTTATGCCAACTGCAGTGTCACCGAAGGGGTGGTGACTAGCTTTGTGAATGGGCAACGCATTAAGGTTGATGCGCCCACACTTGGGAAAATTTTGGGAGTACCCTCCCAAGGCTTTGACGTGTATGTGAGGGAAGACAAAACATCCCTAGAAACAGCCAGGCTCCTAGAGGTGTCCCAACGCCTCAGTCAAAAACAGGGCCTGAGAACACCCCTCTCTGTTAAGAAGGGTGAAATGACCTCCCTGCACCAACTATTATTTATGTTCACTATCAAGAACATAATTCCGCGAGGTCAAGGGCGAAACTTAGCTGATGCCCTCGATCAATGCCTGGTGGACTTACTGGATCGGGAGGAACCAATCAACCTCCCTGCAATCATGATTCGCCACATAGGTCGAATTGCGAACACCACCCGGACCCATGATCTTGGATATGGGTTTCTGCTGACAAGGGCGTTTGAGCACCTTGGGATAGTGCTCACACGGCGAGTGGCGGCCCAAGTCGTTGCTGAGATTGGGATTGACACTCTGCTCGGGTGTGGCTATGAGGTTGGCGAAGGGTCAGTCTCCAAACAGGGTCGTCGACCACCTCGACCACCTGTTTCGGGGCAACCTTCCATCAAACTTGAGGCTGTTTTTGAGGACAATGCTCGCCTCAAGGATGAGCTCTCAGCTGTTAAGGCTGCTCTTGCCCTTTTCCGCCAAACGCCATGAGGAATTGCTTGCCCTTCTCTCCACTCTTGCCCCCAGCATTCCTCCTCTGCAAACGAGACCACCCCCTGCAACCTGATTCTCTAGGCTGTTCTCTTGTCTCCTCCCATCTTCGTTTTTGGCATTGTACTGTTTTTAACGCAATATCTCCTTAATGATGCTTCTTGCACCTTATGCTCTATATTTCTTTTCTTGCATTCATACTGTTGTTTATGCTTTTTAATGATGCCAAAAAGGGGAATAAGACCATATGAATAAAACCATATGACGTGCTCTATGACCTAGCACCTAGAGGATCCCTATCAACATTAAACGTTGTTAAGCTTTTTAATTTTGTCAATATGGTCACTTGGTTTGTCATCATCAAAAAGAGGAAATTTGTTGATTATATTTAGTTTTGATGATAACAAATCCAAGAGTAACATATTTGTCTAAGTAATGTTGTTCCAAACAAGCTCTCCAACCAGGGCCTAATACACCGTTGTTCCTACACAGCTGTTTGTGATATTTTATTAACCTGGTGGCTAAATGTTGAGAACAAGTCTTAGGAACAGGTTCTGAGCTTTAGTAACACAAGATCAGCAAACAACACATATGGTTTAAGTCTTGAGGAACATTCAGCTACACAAGATCACCCAAGGAATCAAGGTGACCAAGGTGTTTTGGAACAGCAAATTCACTCTTGACAAGACAACTAATTTTTAGGACTTCTTGAAAACGGTTTCCGAAAAGTTGCTTTGGGACACCATTTCCAAACAACCCTGCAAATAGGGTGCCTAGGGTGTTCTCAAAAACTACAGCAGCTACATCAGTCTTATCTGGAAATTTGCTTCGATTGGCTGCCAGATCTAAAAAGATTTGTTTTGAATTTGAGAGAAAAAAAAAATTGCAAAACCGTTTTTGCTAAAGATTTCTCTTGAAAGATTCTTATCCCTTATTTTTAGGTCTTGATTGAATTTGGGATAAATCAAGATTTTATCCTTTTCAAGCTAGATTACTCGGCCAAGATATTTTAATAAAATCTTCTCTCCTCTCTTAGCAGTTGGAAATCTTTGGTGAATCTTCTAAGCGACTAAAAATAGAGGATTTTCCCTATCTTTTGAAAAGAATAGCCGTTGGGTTGTGCATTTAAATATTGAAATTCTCTCTCCCATTTGACAATCCGATTTTTACAAAGAAGTAAGAGATTTTTAGAGCTGAATTTCAAAGAGAAAAACCGTGAGAAGATTGTGCTTAACCGAGCTTTCAATTTCTTGGCATAATAGGACTTCATTGTACCTTACATCTACTTAAGTCAGAAGCACCCCAGTAAGATGTTTTGTACCCCTGTTCTCAGAACAGAAAGTGAGTGAGTGTGTCCTTAGTCGTGTGGACTTTGGACGTGTCCTATCTGGTGAGATTGGACGTGGTGTAACCTGTCTTAGGGAAGAAGGTTACGCGGGTTACAAGTTGTAACAAGGAGTGTTGCTTTTGTAACGTTTTCAGCCCGTTAGTGAAGTGGTCAAATCCTACACGAGGTAGGTCGTGGTTTTTCACACCTCAGTTGGGCTAGAGGTGTTTTCCACGTAAAAATTGTGTGTGCTTTATTTCCGCATTTATTATTTTGAATTTCGCTACTGAATCAATTGAGAACAACCGCTACAAACAAGGCGTGAGGTTGTTTGTGATTTACAAACAATCTCTGCAATCAAGTGCTACGGTTGTTTGTCAGTTATTAGGCGAAAATCGACCACCACAATTCACCCCCCTCTTGTGGTTGTGTACTCTTGGAATTCAACAGCAAGCAATCCTTTCAGCCTTTGATTTTGATATGAAATTTATCAAAGGAAATACAAATTCTTTACCCGATTTCCTTACAAGAGAATTTTTGGAAGGAAAGAGTGACACAAAATTCCTTTTGCAGGATTCAAAATGAGTGGAAACAAACCGAAAGGCAAAGACAAAGGCAAAAGCATTCGACGGGCAGAAGATTATCAGATTGCTGCCCCTACAAAATTACCACTTCAAAATCAATTCCAAACCCTAGCCAATTATCCACCTTTACCATACAAAACCGTGGTCTCTAGACCAACCACTAAGCCAACCAGTGACAATTCCTACACCATTCGGTACACAGAACATTTATGTCTTACTACTCACAAAACTGTACCAACCACTGACATTTTAAAACCTTTAGTCAAAAAGATCTTTGGCAATCTTCATTTCGCCACTGACCATACACTAAATACCCAACAATTCTATGAGCTAATTTTAGTAGACACTCATTCTGCTGATATTAGCCATACCCATGACAAATCCAACCCAAATCACATACTCTTCTCCAAATGTATTATTCGCCAAGTTCTCAGTGCTCAGCATTGGAAAGGTCCGTTCGAGGAACGACTCTTTTCTGTGCCATTTGCCCCTCAAACCTACAATTACAACGATTATAGAATGGCGTGGTTTCGAGCCTTTCTATATTTACCTGAAACGCATTCTTGGGTCTTTAACTTTCATGACAATTGCCCCTTACAATTTCCCATTTGGTTCTACTTTTGGTGGACTTGGTTCGGATGTTCACTATCTGTCTTACCATCAGAAGCCCAAGGCGGCTAGGAGTTTTGGGAGAAGAATATGTCTTCTCTTGAAGCCTATACAAAAGAACTATAATTCTTTAGAATTTTCAACATCGCCTGGATTTTCAGCTGGGATTACAGACTTCAAAATTATTTAAAAAACTCATTTCCTCTGTCCCTGGTCCGGGTTTACAAAGTCAAATGGTGGCCTGAATTCAAAACTAAGTTATGTGGCAGTGAAAATGTAGAGCACTACTGTCGCACCAAGACTAAGAAGTTTACACTCCACAATCTCCATACATTTGAAGCAAAAACAAGCACTGGACCTTTTATCCCTCAGAAGAAAGAAAGTCCATCGTCCTCCACAAAAATGAAGGGAAAGGGTCTCTCTCAAAAGGAGAAAGAAGTCCGCGAATATCTCAAAGATGACCCGTAAATGCGACAGATCTTTTTACAAAAAATTCTTGATAAGGCTGATGACTATGATGAAATCAGTTCAACAGCATCAAACAACAAGAATGATGACATGTACCAGGACTCACAGGACCTATATGACCTGTGATTTGATAAAGGCTAGCAAAGGTTAAATAACCTTTAGCAAAATGCAAAAGCCAAATAACGCAAAAGAGCCTGCAAGGGTCATTTGGCCCTTGGCAAAAGTAAAGGTAATTCGTACTTACGAATCTTTTCTTTTGCAGGTCACTTTCGACAAAAGTCACTGTTCACCAACAGTCACCCCACTTACAAAAGCAAACAGTGTAATGATAAGAATGATGACTCATCTTTCATTATGAGTTCAAGACAAAAGGAATCTACTTTTTCAAAAGAAGACGTACCTTTTGGTGCATGATGGCCGACAGAGAGCATCTACGTTCAGCACCAATCATACAACAATTGACACATAGCATCCACATGCTATTATCTCAATTATTGAAGTCCCTTCACACTTCTATTTAAAGAGCTTCCAACAAGAGAAGACGGCAGAGTTTAAAAACGAGTTTTAAAAGCTTTTTGAAATCTTCTCTTTGTAAACGAAGCGATCTTCAAGTGTTTAAGTTTCTAAGCACTTCTATTTTCAACATTTGTAAGTGTTAGCGTTGATCATATCCCAGTCTATTTGGAAATGACAAGAAGTAAGAACATTAATTAAAGCTCCGATTCCAGATGTTGTTGGAGAAGGAGGATAAATTATACATTTAGAAATTGGATTACGAAATCGATAGCGAGTAGAATGGTCTAAAGGTTCAGAACAAGAGGCAACATCTGAAAAGGATCGTCTATAATTAGACGGATGAGAGTTGTCAGAAGTTTCTCTAATAGATAAAGATCAAAATTTAAGAAGAATCCTGCCATCAGATTCTTCGATAATTTCATTAATATCTCTTCTTTCTATTTGAGAGGAAGGTTGAGGTTCATGAAGTTCAATCTCATCTGGGAGAGTTATTTCTTCCCATTTGAGCAGTTTTAGAGTGAAGACAGTGGGTTTTTCATCTTCAATCTGAAGTAGAATTGTTTCTTGGGAATTGGAAGGAAGAGGGTTTAAAAACCTCGTATTTAAATTTGTACTCATAAGTCGAAAATAAATACAATACATAACAATAAAATTTTTGAAATCTAAAAATTCGTTGCCTTGTATATGAACATCAAGTTTGAGAGCTTCTTTTGTCATAGGACAAGTTAAATCAACCATAAAATCTGGGTAACAATTGAAAAATACGGGACCTTTACAAATGTTAGTTTGAATAACTGCAAGTAAAGAAGATTTGTATTTTCGCAATCGTTTGTCACGTAAAGCCATATAAATGGGAGCATTAATACCTTTTCTTAGTAAAGGTTTAATGGCTACATGAACTAAACTAATATGCATAAATCTATACTTAGCTTGTAAATGACTATCAATAGCATCTTGCTTAATCATGTCAATTGTTTGTAAACCATTTTGCAAACTAATGACTTCTTCATGAGTTTTGTAAGAATAGGCTTTGATAAAATCAAACGCACCAATTTTGTAAATGGTATCTAACTCTATTCTAGGGAGAGACCAGTTTGTATAATTGTCTGGGTTAGGAGCCTTAGAAATAGGTCCAGTTCTTTGTTCATTTGAATTAACAATGTTGCTATGGCTGCTATCAGCCCTAAATGATAACATACGCCGTAATCTTAATGCCATGATTATGTATGCATCTAAACCCTTATGTGCAGACAGATGTATAACGGGACCACCACCGGGACCACCTACACGGCTGACCAACGGAGTTTCTTAGCTAACCAACGTGAGGGACACCACTGTATGCAAGACACAGCTCTATGAACACATGGATGCAAATACATACACTATCACAGAATTGAAATCAGGCAACATGCCATCAAATGGCTCTGATACCAGAGGGGGCAACAGGAATCGTAGCACAAATATCTAATAAGCGAGGGGGCAACAGGAATCGTACCACAAATATCTAACAAGCTTATATTATATAAAATGTAAAGGTGCAAGAGAACAGACAAAATGTAGTATTAGAAACTTACAAATGTTGAAAATAGAAGTGCTTAGAAACTTAAACACTTGAAGATCGCTTCGTTTACAAAGAGAAGATTTCAAAAAGCTTTTAAAACTCGTTTTTAAACTCTGCCTTCTTCTCTTGTTGGACGCTCTTTAAATAGAAATGTGAAGGGACTTCAATAATTGAGATAATAGCATGTGGATGCTATGTGTCAATTGTTGAGTGATTGGTGCTGAACGCAGATGCTCTCTGTCGGCCATCATGCACCAAAAGGTACGTCTTCTTTTGAAAAAGTAGATTCCTTTTGTCTTGAACTCGTAATGAAAGATGAGTCATCATTCTTATCATTACAGTGTTTGCTTTTGTAAGTGGGGTGACTGTTGGTGAACAGTGACTTTTGTCGAAAGTGACCTGCAAAAGAAAAGATTCGTAAGTACGAATGGCCTTTACTTTTGCCAAGGGCCAAATGACCCTTGCAGGCTCTTTTGCGTTATTTGGCTTTTGCATTTTGCCGAAGGTTATTTAACCTTTACCATCCTTTGTCGAATCACAGGTCATATGGGTCCTGTGAGTCCTAGTACATGTCATCATTCTTGTTGTTCGAGGCTGTTGAACTGATTTCATCAGAGTCATCAGCCTTATCAAGAATTTTTTATAAAAAGATCTGTCGCATTTGAGGGTCATCTTTGAGATATTCGAGGACTTTCCCCTTTTGAGAGAGACCCTTTCCCTTCGTTTTTGTGGAGGATGATGGACTTTCTTTCTTCTGAGGGGTAGAAGGTCCAATGCTTGTTTTTGCTTCAAATGTATGGAGATTGTGGAGTGTAAACTTCTTAGTTTTGGTGCGACAGTAGTGCTCTACATTTTCACTACTACATAACTTAGTTTTGAATTCAGGCCACCATTTGACTTTGTAAACCCGGACCAGGGACAGAGGAAATGCGTTTTTCAAATAATTTTGAAGTCTGTAAACCCAGCTGAAAATCCAGGCGATGTTGAAAATCCTAAAGAATTGTAGTTCTTTTGTATAGGCTTCAAGAGAAGACATATTGTTCTCCCAAAACTCCCAGCCGCCTTGGGCTTCTGATGGTAAGACAGATAGTGAACATCCGAACCAAGTCAACCAAAAGTAGAACCAAATGGGAAATTGTAAGGGGCAATTGTCATGAAAGTTGAAGAACCAAGAATGGGTTTCAACTAAATATAGAAAGGCTTGAAACCACGCCATTCTATAATCGTTGTAATTGTAGTTTTGAGGGGCAAATGGCATAGAAAAGAGTCGTTCCTCGAACGGATCTTTCCAATGCTGAGCACTGAGAACCTGGCGAATAATACATTTGGAGAAGAGTATGTGATTTGGGTTGGATTTGTCATGGGTATGGCTAATATCAGCAGAATGAGTGTCTACTAAAATTAGCTCATAGAATTATTGGGTCTTTAGTGTATGGTCAGTGGCGAAATGAAGATTGCCAAAGATCTTTTTGACTAAAGGTTTTAAAATTTCAGTGGTTGGTACAGTTTTGTGAGTAGTAAGACATAAATATTCTGTGTACCGAACGGTGTAGGAATTGTCACTGGTTGGCTTAGTGGTTGGTCTAGAGACCACGGTTTTATATGGTAAGGGTGGATAATTGGCTAGGGTTTGGAATTGATTTTGAAGTGGTAATTTTGTAGGGGCAGCAATCTGATAATCTTCTGCCCGTCGAATGCTTTTGCCTTTGTCTTTGCCTTTCGGTTTGTTTCCACTCATTTTGAATCCTACAAAAGGAATTTTGTGTCACTCTTTCCTTCCAAAAATTCTCTTGTAAGGAAATCGGGTAAAGAATTTGTATTTCCTTTGATAAATTTCATATCAAAATCAAAGGCTAAAAGGATTACTTGCCAACGGGCAAAAATTTGTTTTGAAACAAGATTTTTGACATCTTTTTGTAAAATCTCTTTAGCAGATTTGCAATCAATTCTGAGAAGAAATTTCTTGAAATACAAATCATCTTGAAATTTGGTAACACAAAGAACAATAGCTAAAATTTCTTTTTTAATTGTAGAATAATTATTTTGTGCACCAATCCATAAACCTGAATGATATCTAACTAATTGTTCATGGTCATGCGATGGCAGTTTTTGTTTTAATATGCCTCCATATCCTATGTCAGATGCATCAGTTTCTACTATTATATATGCAGAGGGATTGGGAATATGCAGACATGGCAAAGACTTAATGCGTTCCTTAATTTGTTTAACAATGGCTGTGTGCTCATGTGACCAAGGCTGGGGCTTTTTCCTAAGCCTACGATAAAGAGGAGCACATGATTGTTTTAAATGAGGAAAGAAATCGGACACGTAATTCAGACATCCTAGGAAACGTTGCAATTGGGTTTTATCTTTAATTTCATCTGGAAATTTGTCAGTAAAGGCTAAGGATCTTTGAATGTGCTAATGGTACCTTGATAAATATCATGCCCTAAAAAGCGAATTTTTGTTTGAAATAAAATCATTTTTGATGCAGAGAGAGCTAAACCATTTCTTTCTATGATGCGAAGAAAATGTTGTAAATGTTTAAAGTGTTGATCAATGGATTTTGAAAAGACTAAAACATCGTCGATATAAACGATGATAAAGTCCGTATAAGGAGTAAAAATGTTAGTCATAATATTTTGAAATTCAGATGGGCCATTTTTGAGACCAAATGGCATAACATTCCATTCGTAATGCCCAAATGGAACTGTAGAAGCTGTTTTGTATCTATCTTTTTCTCTAATTTGAATTTGCCAAAATCCAGACTTCATATCAAACTTACAAAAGATTTTTGCTGTGTCAAGTCGATTTAACAAATCTCTTTTGTTAGGAATAGGATAACGAATCCATTGTAAAACTTTGTTCAGAGGTTCATAGTTGATAACAAGGCGAGGAACTCCTCGTTCTTTTACAGCAACATTATTGACATAAGAGGCTGCACAACTCCAAGGAGATTTAGAAGGTCGAATTAATTTTTTGTCGAGTAAAGTTTGAATTTCTTTTTTGCATTGTTCAAGCAGTTCGAAATTCATTTGAGTGGGACGAGCTTTGGTAGGAATATTTCTTTCATCGAACCCAGGCTCATAGGGTAAAGAAACGACATGTTGCTTCCTTTCCCAGAAAGCATTGGGAAGATCAGCACACCCCTTTTCTTTAAAAACTTTTTCAAGATGAGAAATTTTTGATTGTATAGAGGGGTTGAGTAATTGTTCTTCTAGCCTTTTATAAGACAGTTCTTCTTGTAAATAGGAAATTTGATTTTGCTTTAACTGAAGACAATTAATTTGCTTAAAAATAAACGAAGACTGTAATTCCATAACCTTTTTTTGATAAGTGGAGGTTAAGAACTGAAAAGTGATAGGATTTCCCATAATATTTGTGTGAATACCCCTTGCAGAAACTGTAAAGGGGTAAATTTGGGTTAGAAAAGGAGTGCCCAAAATTAAATCATTTGTAATATTGCTAATAATGAGAAAAACATTTTTAAAACAGTAATTGTTATTTTGGATATGTCCTTTTTCTAATTTATAGCGAATACACAAGGGATCACCACTAGCACTAACTAGTTGTTCACTCGTGCGTTCACAATACTTGGTAGGGACAATTCCTTCTTTAATGCAATTCTGATCTGCTCCACTATCAATTAGAGCAATTACATTAATAGAGAAATCATCAACAACTAGGTTGACAATAGAATACCATTTTTGAAAAGTGATTCGAGATATGGTTTGTAAAAATTGTGTCTGAGGAATGTCTGTTTCTGATATAACAGAGGAATGTAAATCTGGAGGAGGCTGAGGATTTGGTTTCAGAGATTCAAGCATTGATATTTTTGCATCAATCTCTAGATCTTTAGTTTTGAGGAGGAGAACCTCTGTTTTGAGGATACGAACTTGACTTTTGAGTTCGTTAAGTTCAGTTTGTAATTGTTTTGTAATAACAGGTTGGAAAGGATTTGGAATAGGATATTTTTCAAAGATTTGATTAAAAGATGAAGAAGGTCCAAAATCGAATTTTGGCTCTTTTTCTTCTTCTAGAATTAAATCTTTGAGACGCTGAAGATAATCCTTTTTGATATCTAAATCAGGGATTCGTCCTATTAATTCAATTAGGAATTCTTTTTGGGATTTGGAGGTAATAACATTTAGAGTCTTAATGGGCGAAGACTCGTATTCTAAATCGTCACTGGATTCAGCATAGTAATTGTCTTCACTTTCAGACCCAGTGGGTTCTTTAATGAGAAGAGCCAGAAGTTTTTGTTTGAGTTCTGGATCTTCTGAAAATAGTTCATTAATCTTTTGTTCGGTTTTGTATTGAAAAGCCTTATGGCCTGTTTTACCACATTTGTAACAGACAATGGGCCTTTTGGGCTTAGTAGTCTTTTTCTTTTTTGGAATAGGTTTGGCTTCCTTTTTAACAAAAGGTTTGGGCTGCCGAAATGGCTGTCTTGATTTGGGCTTTTGTTTCTTTTGGGCCTTCTTACGAGCTGTAGAAGGGGCCATAATCTTTGTAATACCAAAAGCTCCACAGAACGTACCCATTTCTTTTCTAGATTGGGCTCGTTCGTTGCCATATTTGGATTGAAGCTTAATCTCATTACAAAGATTTAGAGCTTCTGATTTAATAATTCCAAATAACTGACCAAATGTTAATAATCCAAAAGGAATATCGTTTGTACCAAAGTTTTGTCTAAGTTTATTGAGGATTCTTTCACCAAATAAATTTGGTAAGCCTGCAATAAACCTTTCTTTCCAGAAATCTTGGGTATTGTCTTCCCGTTTAAGGACATTGGTAAGAAAGACATCCTTATACCATCTATAATCTGTTAAAGAAGGACATCTTAAATTAATAAGAATTATTTTAAAAACTGTTTGTTCTTCTTTTGGGTTACCTAGGAAATGAAGAGTTATTATATGCAAAAGAGTTTGCACATAATCATCTTCTTCCTCTTCAAGTCCTGTGGTAGGGTTCCTAATCGTTTTTTTATGAGTTAGGATAGCTTCTCTTTGTTCGGGGGTAAATGTATTATCCCACCAAGATTTGAGTTGGCCTGTAAATCCTATAATTAGGGCAACTGCTATATTGGTATCAGCATGCCCTTGCATTTTGTAAGCATTAAAGGCCATCCACATTTCTTGGACTGTAGAAAGAATTTCATGTTCTGCCTTTCCATCAATATTCCATTGATGAATGGATCTGCCATCAAAACTAGATGGGGTAAAAGATCCACGTTCTTCATATTGAATATCTGGTGGAGTTAGTCTAGGATAGAAATTCTTTCCTGGACCTCTAGACCAATTGTGAATTTTGTTAATTGTGGTTGGTTCTTCAAAGACATTTTCTATGAGTTGAAGAGCATCTTGACTTTCATTCGAATCATCACTAGATTCATCGCTAGCTGATGATTCTTCTTGAATGATTTGCCAAGCTTTGTCAATACAAGAGGTTGAGGGCTTTGAGGAAGATAACTTAAGCATTTTGAGTTGATCGGTAATTAATTTGAGGTAATGATTATTCGAGGTCTCAGCTTGTTGATGATAGGCTTCCAGTCTGGGTTTTGGAATGCTGTCTGTTTTGAAGAAAGGTGGGGAACTATCATCATTTGACTGCCTCTTGGTGTTAACTATTTGGTGCCGTTTATTTTCTGCTATTTGGGCTCAAACTTGGTCAAGCTGTTCAGCTATGGTCTGCAGAATTGTATTAGAATAATTGACTTATTGATGAACCTTTTTTAGATCATCAAGTTTGACTGCCTCATTCCCCTCTAGCACAGTTAAATTTTGTGCTACATGCTCTCTGCCTCTGATACCAGAGCCCAGGAATCAGAGCCAGATGAGCATTTCATCTGTGTAGTGTATGTAGGCATCCTTGTGTCGAAAAAAGTTACAACAAGTCATTATACTAATACAATTCTGTAGACATAGCTGAACAGCTGACCAAGTTTCAGCCCAAATAGCAGAAAATAAACGCACCAAATAGTTAACACCAAGAGGCAGTCAATGATGATAGTTCCCACCTTTCTTCAAAACAGACAGCATTCCAAAACCCAGACTGGAAGCCTATCATCAAACAAGCTGAGACCTCGAATAATCATTACCTCAAAATAATTACGATCAACTCAAATGCTTAAGTTATCTTCCTCAAACCCTCAACCTCTTGTATGACAAGCTTGCAAAATCATTCAAGAAGAATCATCAGCTAGCGATGAATCTAGTGATGATTCGAATGAAAGTCAAGATGCTCTTCAGGTCATAGAAAATGTCTTTGAAGAACCAACCACAATTAACAAAATTCACAATTGGTCTCGAGGTCCAGGAAAAAGAATTTCTATCCTAGACCAACTCCACCAGATATTCAATATGAAGAACGTGGATCTTTTGCCACATCTAGTTTGATGGCAGATCCATTCATCAATGAATATCGATGAAAGCAGGCAGAACATGAAATTCTTTCTAGAGTCCAAGAAATGTGGATGGCCTTTAATGCTTACAAAACGCAAGGGCATGCTGATACCAATATAGCAGTTGCCCTAATTATAGGATTTACAGGCAACTCAAATCTTGGTGGGATAATAACATTTACCCCGAACAAAGACAAGCTATCCTAACTCATAAAAAAACGGTTAGGAACCCTACCACAGGACTTGAAGAGGAAGAAGATGATGTGTGCAAACTCTTTTGCATACAATAACTCTTCATTTCCTAGGTAACCCAAAAGAAGAACAAGCAGTTTCGAAAACAATTCTTATTAATTTAAGATGTCCTTCTTTAATATTATAGATGGTATAGGATGTCTTCTTACCAATGTCCTTAAACGGGAAGACAATACCCAAGATTTCTGGAAAGAAAGGTTTATGTAGGAATTACCAAAATTATTTGGTGAAAGAATCCTCAATAAACTAGACAAAACTTTGGTGCAAACGATATTCCTTTTGGATTATTAAACATTTGGTCAGTTATTTTGAATTATTAAATCAGAAGCTCTAAATCTTTGTAAGAGATTAAGCTTCAATCCAAATATGCAACGAACGAGCCCAATCTAAAAAGAAATGGGTACGTTCTGTGGAGCTTTTGGTATTACAAAGATTATGGCCCCTTCTACAGCTCGTAAGAAGGCCCAAAAGAAACAAAAGCCCAAATCAAGACAGCCATTCGGCAGCCCAAACCTTTTTGTTAAAAGGAAGCCAAACATATTCCAAAAAGAAAAAGACTACTAAGCCCAAAAGGCCCATTGTCTGTTACAAATGTGGTAAAACAGGCCAAAGGCTTTTCAATGCAAACGAACAAAAGATTAATGAACTATTTTCAGAAGATCCAGAACTCAAACAAAAACTTCTGCTCTTCTCATTAAAGAACCCACTGGGTCTGAAAGTGAAGACAATTACTATGCTGAATCCAGTGACGATTTAGAATACGAGTCTTCGCCATTAAGACTCTAAATGTTATTACCTCCAAATCCAAAAAGAATTCCTATTGAATTAATAGGACAAATCCCTGATTTAGATATCAAAAAGGATATCTTCAGCGTCTCAAAGATTTAATTCTAGAAGAAGAAAAGAGCCAAATTCGATTTTGGACCTTCTTCAGCTTTTAATCAAATCTTTGAAAAATATCCTATTCCAAATCCTTTCCAACCTGTTAACTACAAAACAATACAAACTGAACTTAACGAACTCAAAAGTCAAGTTCGTATCCTCAAAACAGAGGTTCTCCTCCTCAAAACTAAAGATCTAGAGATTGATGCAAAAATATCAATGCTTGAATCTCTGAAAACAAATCCTCAGCCTCCTCCAGATTTACATTCCTCTATTATATCAGAAACAGACATTCCTCAAACACAATTTTTACAAACCATATCTCGAATCACTTTTCAAAAATGGTATTCTATTGTTAACCTAGTTATTGATGATTTCTCTATTAATGTAATTGCTCTAATTGATAGTGGAGCAGATCAGAATTGCATTAAAGAAGGAATTATCCCAACCAAATATTGTGAACGCACAAGTGAACAACTAGTTAGTGCTAGTGGTGATCCCTTGTGTATTCGCTACAAGTTAGAAAAAGGACATATTCAAAATAACAACTACTGTTTTAAAAATGTTTTTCTCATTATTAGCAATATTACAAATGATTTAATTTTGGGCACTCCTTTTCTAACCCAAATTTACCCATTTACAATTTTTGCAAGTGGTATTCATACAAATATTATGGGAAATCCTATCACTTTTCAATTCTTAACCTCCACTTATCAAAAAAAGGTTATGGAATTACAATCTTCGTCTATTTTTAAGCAAATCAATTGTCTTTAGTTAAAGCAAAATCAAATTTCCTATTTACAAGAAGAACTGTCTTCTAAAAGGCTAGAAGAACAATTACTCAACCCTCTATACAATCAAAAATTTCTGATCTTGAAAAAGTTTTTAAAGAAAAGGTGTGCGCTGATCTTCCCAATGCTTTCTGGGAAAGGAAGCAACATGTCGTTTCTTTACCCTATGAGCCTGGGTTCGATGAAAGAAATATTCCTACCAAGGCTCGTCCCACTCAAATGAATTTCGAACTGCTTGAACATTACAAAAAAGAAATTCAAACTTTACTCGACAAAAAATTAATTCGACCTTCGAAATCTCATTGGAGTTGTGCAGCCTTTTATGTCAATAATGCTGCTGAAAAAGAACGAGGAGTTCCTCGCCTTGTTATCAACTATAAACCTTTGAACAAAGTTTTACAATGGATTCGTTATCCCATTCCTAACAAAAGAGATTTGTTAAATCGACTTCACACAGCAAAAATCTTTTCTAAGTTTGATATGAAGTCTGGATTTTGGCAAATTCAAATTAGAGAAAAAGATAGATACAAAACAGCTTTTACAGTTCCATTTGGGCATTACGAATGGAATGTTATGCCATTTGGTCTCAAAAATGCCCCCTCTGAATTTCAAAATATTATGAATAACATTTTTACTCCTTTTACGGACTTTATCATCGTTTATATCGACGATGTTTTAGTCTTTTCAAAATCAATTGATCAACATTTTAAACATTTACAACATTTTCTTCACATCATAGAAAGAAATGGTTTAGCTCTCTCTTCATCAAAAATGATTTTATTTCAAACAAAAATTCACTTTTCAGGGCATGATATTTATCAAGGTACCATTAAGCCCATTCAAAGATCCTTAGCCTTTGCTGACAAATTTCCAGATGAAATTAAAGATAAAACCCAATTGCAACGTTTTCTAGGATGTCTGGATTACGTGTCTGATTTCTTTCCTCATTGAAAACAATTATGTGCTCCCCTTTATCGTAGGCTTAGGAAAAAGCCCCAGCCTTCGTCACATGAGCACACAGCCATTGTTAAACAAATTAAGGAACGCATTAAGTCTTTGCCATATCTGCATATTCCCAATCCCTCTGCATATATGATAGTAGAAACTGATGCATCTGACATAGGATATGGAGGCATATTAAAACAAAAACTACCATCGCATGACCATGAACAATTAGTTAGATATCATTCAGGTTTATGGATTGGTGCACAAAATAATTATTCTACAATTAAAAAAGAAATTTTAGCTATTGTTCTCTGTGTTACCAAATTTCAAGATGACTTGTATTTCAAGAAATTTCTTATCAGAATTGATTGCAAATCTGCTAAAGAGATTTTACAAAAAGATGTGAAAAATCTTGTTTCAAAACAAATTTTTGCCCGTTGGCAAGTAATCCTTTTAGCCTTTGATTTTGATATGAAATTTATCAAAGGAATACAAATTCTTTACCCGATTTCCTTACAAGAGAATTTTGGAAGGAAAGTGACACAAAATTCCTTTTGTAGGATTCAAATGAGTGGAAACAAACCGAAAGGCAAAGACAAGCAAAAGCATTCGACGGGCAGAAGATTATCATTGCTGCCCCTACAAAATTACCACTTCAAAATTCAAACCCTAGCCAATTATCACCCTTACCATATAAAACCGTGGTCTCTAGACCAACCACTAAGCCAACCAGTGACAATTCCTACACCGTTCGGTACACAGAATATTTATGTCTCTTACTACTCACAAAACTGTACCAACCACTGAAATTTTAAAACCTTTAGTCAAAAGATCTTGGCAATCTTCATTTCGCCACTGACCATACACTAAAGACCCAATAATTCTAGAGCTAATTTTAGTAGACACTCATTCTGCTGATATTAGCCATACCCATGACAAATCCAACCAAATCACATACTCTTCTCCAAATGTATTATTCGCCAGGTTCTCAGTGCTCAGCATTGGAAAGATCCGTTCGAAGGAACGACTCTTTTCTGTGCCATTTGCCCCTCAAACCTACAATTACAACGATTATAGAATGGCTTGGTTTCGAGCCTTTCTATATTTACCTGAAACCCATTCTTGGTTCTTTAACTTTCATGACAATTGCCCCTTATAATTTCCCATTTGGTTCTACTTTTGGTGGACTTGGTTCGGATGTTCACTATCTGTCTTACCATCAGAAGCCTAAGGTGGCTGGGAGTTTTGGGAAAAGAATATGTCTTCTCTTGAAGCCTATACAAAAGAACTACAATTCTTTAGGATTTTCAACATCGCCTGGATTTTCAGCTGGGTTTACAGACTTCAAAATTATTTGAAAAACGCATTTCCTCTGTCCCTGGTCCGGGTTTACAAAGTCAAATGGTGGCCTGAATTCAAAACTAAGTTATGTAGTAGTGAAAATGTAGAGCACTACTGTCGCACCAAAACTAAGAAGTTTACACTCCACAATCTCCATACATTTGAAGCAAAAACAAGCATTGGACCTTCTACCCCTCAGAAGAAAGAAAGTCCATCATCCTCCACAAAAACGAAGGGAAAGTGTAAGCACTTCGAGGAACGACTCTTTTCTGTGCCATTTGCCCCTCAAACCTACAATTACAACGATTATAGAATGGCGTGGTTTCGAGCCTTTCTATTTTTACCCGAAACCCATTCTTGGTTCTTTAACTTTTATGACAATTGCCCCTTACAATTTCCTATTTGGTTCTACTTTTAGTGGACTTGGTTCGGATGTTCACTATCTGTCTTACCATCAGAAGCCCAAGGCGGCTGGGAGTTTTGGGAGAACAATATGTCTTCTCTTGAAGCCTATACAAAAGAACTACAATTCTTTAGGATTTTCAACATCGCCTGGATTTTCAGCTGGGTTTACAGACTTCAAAATTATTTGAAAAACGCATTTCCTCTGTCCCTGGTCCGGGTTTACAAAGTCAAATGGTGGCCTGAATTCAAAACTAAGTTATGTGGTAGTGAAAATGTAGAGCACTACTGTCGCACCAAAACTAAGAAGTTTACACTCCACAATCTCCATACATTTGAAGCAAAAACAAGCACTGGACCTTTTACCCCTCAGAAGAAAGAAAGTCCATCGTCCTCCACAAAAATGAAGGGAAAGGGTCTCTCTCAAAAGGAGAAAGAAGTCCTCGAATATCTCAAAGATGACCCTCAAATGCGACAGATCTTTTTACAAAAAATTCTTGATAAGGCTGATGACTCTGATGAAATCAGTTCAACAGCCTCGGACAACAAGAATGATGACATGTACCAGGACTCACAGGACCCATATGACCTGTGATTTGACAAAGGCTGGCAAAGGTTAAATAACCTTTGGCAAAATGCAAAAGCCAAATAACGTAAAAGAGCCTGCAAGGGTCATTTGGCCATTGGCAAAAGTAAAGGTAATTCGTACTTACGAATCTTTTCTTTTGCAGGTCACTTTCGACAAAAGTCACTGTTCACCAACAGTCACCC
>JAKOGI010002236.1:32500-125000 GCA_029747015.1 Carnegiea gigantea
ATAAGTGTTTTACATAATCAATTATGTTAGCTCCATACATGACACTGTGAAATAGTTATTCCATATACATCCATGCACTACTTTCATACCTTAACAGACAACATTGCTAGTTGCAGGAGTTTTCCTAGCCCACCATCAGACTCATCACCTTCCACATTCCCAAGTACCCCTCCATGAATAGGCTCCACTGTAACGCCTTCGATCTCCCCTTTATGTTGTCCCTACAACCATTAACTTGTAGTAACTGCGGTCAGTTGATTACATTACAGGCAGTGAGTCAATGTCGTCCAACCTCCCTACACTTACCACACACACTTTTGTTAAACTCCCTACCTCGATGGATGCAGTTTGCGCCGCACTTTGCCGCTCCTATACGACCTTATTGCAATCGCCAACATCGTCTTCTGTACCATCTTGCTCGGGGCCAACATGTTGTCTCTTCGAGGGAGCTACAACCTCTTTTCTCGATCACATACGGGACGTGTATACCTTTGCACATGCACGCTTCCCTTTGCCCCCTACCCTGTCCCGGTTTAGGTAAGGAGAGGACTACAATGTTGATGGATGCCGCTGACGAGGAATTCTCCTAATTCTTCCAGCAATTGTTGAATCCCTTCGTTCGGATCCTGCCGCTGGTGAGCCCAACATAACAACCTCAGGGCAGATTCGCCCCCCGCACATCGTCACCGGTGCCATGACCAACATCCATCGCATTGTGTACATCATCACTACGCAGCTCTGTATCGCCCAGCGCCACATCGGAAGCCTCCAATTTTCCTTCCTCATGTGTGGCCTCTGCAGACCCCACATGAGGTGACAGTTAGACCACACCATCGTCGGACTCCGAATAATGTACTAGGGAAGCACCGCCGTCCCCAGGTTCCACCACTCTCTCATCTCCTACTTGCACTTCTTCTCTGCCGACATCTGTTCTACCACCCCCTACCTGAATCATTGCCCTCAACTCAGCTAACTCCTTCTTTATCGTAGCTAACTCTCTCTTCATCACTGTATGACCTTCTTTCTCCTTTCGTAGTACGTCTCTCACTCTTCTCAGCCTCATATCCAAGCTTATAACTCCCTGCAACAAGGAACACATTTTAAAATCACATCACAAACATAATTACATACACATGCTACTGTATCATTCTATTATTTGCAAACCATACTGGGGAGTTTAATGTACTAACAAAATTTTCAAGCCATAATACCATAATGTGCAACCTATATATATACCAAATTATAACTGCATCATGAGTTCCACTACCACCAACTATTACAGTACCCATTGCACATGGATCCATTGCCACAATTCTACGTCAACACATAAATATTGTACTCATCAATTCAAGCGGGTCTTACCTCCGCATCCTCTACGTAACCTTGATATTCATCCGTATCAATGAAAGCCCTCATAACATCCTTCACTCTCTCCTCCTCCCTCACCTCAAGGACTGCATTTTCTGCACTACATACAGCTGAACATATTAACCAATTACATTACCTCTTGCAATACTACAAAAGCGTCAGTTGCAAGTGTACTAACCTGGCTGTCCTGAATGGCAGCAACCACCAACCTTACATCATATTTTTTTCCTTTGTACAAGTGGACCCAACTCAAAATTCGGGGCACACATTTGTCATCCCCAAATGAATAGATATTGGTGTGCTCATAAAACCACACCTATATTTCAGAAAATAAAATGTCACAACTTACATTAGTCAACGCATGATGTTCACCAACTTTAACACTTTCGTGCCATCATCTCTTACCTGTAATATCATTGCAAAGCCGTTTATTTGAACATTTCTAGCACTGCACATCTTCTCCTTTGCTTCCTCTATCGCCTCCACGAGAAATATCCACGTTGCCTCTGCCTAGTTGTACTCAGCCATAGATTTTACATCGTCTATCATGGAAATCAAATCCCATGCCACACCACCAGCGCATCTTGGGAATAGCAATCCACTAACAACCAACAACGCATACAACTTGGTGAATATACCCACTTTATCCCTCGTATTATTCGACCTGTACAGCTCTAACAACACTGAGATGTAGTTCCTATATATTCGCATATCTTTCTGTAATGTCCTTATCTTCCCACACTTATGGGAAACATGATCATCTATTGCCCCCTTCAGTAGTCCCTCTACCTCAACAGACACCTCACTACGCTGAAACAAAACAGGCTTCCCATGCGCAAGAAGTCCCGTAATCAACGCCACATCATATAATGAGAACGGTACCTCCTTCCGCCCGATCTTGAAGGACTTCGTGTTCGAGTTGCAATGCTCTATGAGGGCCCGTATAGGGTGTCCATCCATTGCAAATGACCTATACTCAAGCACCGGACTCCACACAGTGTCTTTAATTGCACGCTTTCGGTCATCATCCAACTCATCATTTAGGGCACACACTGCTTCCAATGTGCACCGATGCCGGATGACAACATCAACACTAGCCTCCGCCACCTTCTCACCTGCCTCATCTGCCACTGCCTTCCCCTTCCCCTTCACTCTCTGCACCACCACTTGCCTTCCATGCTGTCCCGCATCTCCCTTCCTTCCACCCTTTTGCATCCTCACCTCTCGTTCCCCTCTATCCTCCCTTTTCTTTGATCGCATCTCACCCCCTAACCTCCCACTGCTTGTACTCGCCTCATCCTCCAAAGACACTGAGGAGCTGCTCCTCCCACTGTCACCCTCCTTTTTCTCATAAGTTGAATCACTTTCATCCGTCTCGTTCTGTGAATTCTCCCTACCCATCGCTGTCGCTTCTATGACAGGGCTTCGGTTTCTTTTCCGTTCGCTATGCAGCTCCATTGCAAACACCTGCATCACATCAATCATAACAACTATGTTACCTACCACATTAAACAACATCACAGTCACTTTCCCTCCCCCCATTACTCACCCAACCACACAAGACATTTGCATACATGAACATCCACTCCGTTTACCCAATTTTACCTCATTGTTTACCAAGGTCTACAATTACTCTATCATCGGTTTACACCATACACATTCCATCTTTCAACTGTGCACCTTAATGATAGCACATTGTTAACCCACATTTGCATCCTCAACTTCTAACCATCCCCACCTTTAACTGGTGGAGGGAATCAAATGTCATTTAACATGCAATTACTACATCACGACGTTAGCAACTGCATCTCACATATTTCAATGTCTACAACATACGCAATGTCTATATTTGCACCTTTCCAGGCTTCACCTATCAACAACATTCACGTATCCCACCTATGATAAATTACTTTCTTCTGTTTACCTATTCAGTCCAACATGACTACCATGGTATACACTTACTGAAACACATACCCACCTCTAATTCATTACCGTGTTTTTCTTCATGTTTTCCTAACTATTGGGCTGCATAATCAATACTAACATCAGTTTACATCAGTTCACCAGAGTGCTCTTACATGTCTTTCACGGTGTACATAGGTTTCCACTTACATTATGAAGTCGATGACAGACATTTAACTGAACTGATAACGGGTTACTCAATTGTTGTATTAATTCACACTTTCACTATGCGTTCAAGCTCCACCTACAGGACCATCAAATTAAGCAGTGCGCCCACTTCACCTTGGTTTACCTAGGTCACTAATTAGGGCAACAGTAAACTCCAGTTCGCAAAGTTTTCAACAATACACGGCATGAACACCGCATACATTTCCCCAACTGCCACTTCCCAACTACTAACCCCCCTTACAATGCATCTCCACCAACCCCTCTCAATAGCAATTCGCAAAGTATTTTCAATAATAAAGGAATTCAACTTACTTACCTCAAATTGAACATGAATCTACCCTTGTATTGCGTTGCTGGGCCGTTCTTCATCTTCTCTGCTTTACCATGGTCTCAATGTCCACTTCTCCTCTTCTTTCACCTGCACCGTCCCACGTCAATTTCTCCGTCTATGGCTATCTTCTCTCTCTCAGTCTCTCGAACACCCAAAGTCCACTGCCTCTTCTTCACCTTCTTGCCGTCCACCTTTGCCTTCGATCCCTCTTTATTGATTTCTTCTTCTGTATCTAATTCGTGCCCTACTTTCTCACTACAGTGGAAATGAACAAGCCTGATATTTGCTTTCTCCCTTAACTGCTTCTTCAAAAGCCAACCGTTCACTTTAGCCTTTGACTAACTGCCAACACAATCTCACACAAACACTCCCCATATTTTCATTAAGGGCATTGTGATTATTTTACTTTATTTTACTTTTTCTCCCATTTAATTTTCCCTCCAAAAGCAACATCCATTTGTTGCAAAAAACATAGGTTGGCTACAAGCATATTGAAGGGTGTGTAAATTTCCCCAATCAAATCTCCCCCCCCCCCCCCCAGCACCCTTCCTGTCAGCGTCACCACGACTAGTGAGCGAAAGGAAAAGTGCAACGAACGAACGGACGGACACCCAAACAAACACACAGCAACAGCCACCGTCACCAATTCTGTGAATTTTGGTGAAAAGGGCGCGGATGATTACATCAATGGCTGATTATTCAATGCCAAGTAGTGGCTGGAGTGCCCCCTGTTATCGAGAAGGACGTATCCAACGACATTATTTTCTCTGTGCTTTAAGCAACAGGCGTTTCATCTTCTCAGATGTCTCTCTAAGTTCGGAAGGTTTCGGAATTTTAATTTGAAATCCGTTTTCTAGGGTTTCATTTCGTATTTAATGCGATGTCCTAGATTTTTCTTTCTGCATCATAATCCACGTACTGGTTGCGATGGTTTTCTTCTCTATCTTCTTTGCGAGGTACTGCAATTTGGGCTCTGATATGCAGATTTCGTGTTTAGATTTTGGGTTACTGAATTTCGATCTTATTGATTTTTGTTTTTTGGATGTGATTTTGTTCAGCTTTTTGTTGAGATAATTGGTGGGGGAATCGAAATGGTAACACCTGGGCCTGTTACGCCTGGACAGGTACGGATTTGAATGTTGTTACTGAACTTGCTTCTTTGGTGGCTGAAACTCTTAGGTGTCTGCTGTACATGATGATTATCGAGAATGGGGATGCTTAAATATGAATGCAATGCAAATTACTTATGGTGTGCGCTTCATATATTTAAATAGTAAAAGAGGCAACATTGTTAAGTGTAACTGGTGGAAATTTTATCTATTTGTTTATTGAATGATGAGTTGATTTATCGCTTAGAAGTACTGTACTTGAGAAAATTAGTTTGATCTCTCAGTTTGCAGTGTTGCCTTGAGTGGTTACATCAGAGAGTATTTTTGGTATGTGCTGTAAAATGCAGGACTCAGACTATGAAACTATATGGATTCCACGTGTGGATGGACTATGTAAGGATTAGATGTTTAGATCCTAGGATTGCATAGACTTCTCCTCTGATCAAGCGCGTACTGCATAGAATTAGGTACAATGACAATCTTCTCTACAATCAGATAAATAGGTATTGAGACCATCTTATTGAAGGGAAAGAATGGTCTTATTAGAGAGGGTGAAGGCAAACACAAAAATGGGCGAAGATGCACCTTTATTCAGAGACATTTGATTCTTGCAATATACTATGACAGTGACTTCTTTGCACGAAATACACTTGCTGCGATACTCTGGGATATATTTTGGGGGTGGCTAATAGCTAGAAACAATCTCACTGGTTTAAGCATATAAATGTGTTTCTTCATCTTTTAATTAGAAATTAGGGATTTCATCTGATCAATAAATGTCACAATTAAGATAAGAATAAGCCAGATACAAATATAATGATCACAAGAATTTATTCATTCTTATTAACGCAAATAGGAGATTTATCTTCCTTCCCGTTGCTTTGTCATGTGCTAACCCTTATTCAAAGTTTGCACGACAAATGAACTTATCTGCTGTCATAGAGTATGATAAAAGAAGTTAGTCTTAGTCCTTTGTAGAGTCAAATTGTCTTTTAGACCATTCTGAATAATGCGAACAGTAGACTCTCAAAGAGGGAGAGAGGATGCCATGTTGAGATTATTACACAAGTACTAATGACTCAGAATCAGAGAAACTAACTTTATTGTTGTTGAAAATCTTTGAAGGCAATGATGAGATTGTTTTTGCCCCATAACTCAAAACAGCTGTTATATTGTTAAGAGCATTGGCAATATAAAGTGAGGACCCACTTCTCTTGAAACGCTTTTTTACTTGGCAACCATTAAAGGAAAGATTCCCACAGAAGACATGCTTAAAAGATATAAATTGAGAAAATAGAAAGTTTAACCCAGGAATTAGATGTAGTGTGTTGAGTAGGACGAACCGGTTGACCATTTCTACTTGATGACCAGTGGGTTTCTTTACTTGGCATTTGTCTCTTTACTTAATGGGGTTAAAAGAACAATGAACGAGAGTTGGGTTCCTGGAGTTGGGGAGTTGATTCCTTTGGATATTTGGTAGAGTAATTTGAAGGAAAAGAATCAGTAGATTTTTTTGGAGGCAAGGCTATGTCCTATCCACTATTCCAACTCTATTTCTGGAGAATTTCGGCTCAAATTTGGTATCCAGTTGACTTTTATGAGTTTTGTTGATAAGGTTATCTAGGAAGCTTGTAAACATTAAGGGGTTTTTCTTCCCCCCTTTTTTTCCTTTTGGTGTTGATACTCCTATTGTACATGGGTGACTGGCCCTGGGTTTCTTAATTTACTTTTTGATTAGTGATCGAAAAAAATATTATTGAGATAACAAGAGCCTGGCTGAATATTTGACAAAAGGAAATTGGGCTAACCATTGAAGACAACGGCCAATAGTACCCCTTTAGAATGCTCGAAGATTGAGAGTATTGGGTGGGGGGGGGGGAAGAGGAGCTTCTTCGGTACTTACATATAACAACAACAACAACAACAACATGTAGAAGTTGTCGTTGACTAAAGATTTCACTGTAGTAGGGAGAGGCTTTTACACAGTGGAGCGTCATTGGAAAAAGATTAAAGACTCACAATCGAGATGAAGCATTCATAATTTTGGGTCTGTCATCTGTGTTTATTAAGTAATGAAGGTTTTTGGGCTGTCTTCTTACATTTATCGTCAAGTCAAGTTGCTTCTTGTAACTATGTTGTGGGTCTTTTACTCACTGTGCTTAATTTTTGGAATAATGTCCAATTTAAGTCCATTGTTGCAACCATTTCTGTACTTCTTCTTTCCCTTTTCTTTTTTAACCTTCGAATTCTTTCATTTATGAGCTTTCTAATACTCGTGGTGAATCTTGTTTTTCTCTATACAGGTATCATTCCTGCTTGGATTGATTCCGATTTCTGTTGCATGGGTATATTCTAAGATTCTGGAGTACAAGAAGCCTTTGTCTTATTCAAAAGTGTAAGTTGCATTTCTTCCTTAAATTGTGGTTTAATGACTGAAAACTCAATTGTAAATTCATCAAAGTGCATCATGTGTTTAGAGCATGTGTCTCTTCATTACCATTTAAAACTTGGTTTTATTTTTGGGTATTTAAAGTTTGCTTTAACTCCTCAATAGATTAGTCATCAGTGTGCCTTCATTCCTTTGTCAATAATTTTAACAAATGAACATATGCATCACATAAGCAAACGTTACCACATTCATTAGATCTTATTGCCCATTAAGATACTAATAATACTCGTGAATGTCAATAAAGTACAACTATCAACAAAAGCTATTGACTGAACTGCAAGTTACAAACTATCAATCAAAATATAAGTCATAAATTAAAAGCAGTCTTTTAATTGAAGACAAGATAAAGAAATGAATAAAAATTATAAGATTACAAAATTTAAACTAAGATGATTAATTTTAAATACAATTCGATTTGGCTAATTTTTCCAATCATCCTAATGCTATCAATGGTAATTAATTAAACAAAGAATGTGAAAATTATCACTCTTATTTTTTGGGGAAGTCTAAAACTAGAAAACATTAAATATGAAGGTGCATAAATAGTTAAATTATAAGATTACATAGTAATAGTAGTGTTCAAGTTTAATTTCAAATTAATCAGAGACACTAAAATGACACGAAATATAAATCCTTAGTAATAGTAACATTCAATTTTAATTATAATTTATAAATTAATTAGAGACACCAAAAAGACACACAATGTAAATAACTTCTTTTTTCCCAGCCCATTATAAGCAGTTGGGTTCAACTGCATCATCCCCAATTCCTCATTCTTTTCCATCTCGATCTCACCCCTTCATATAGAAACAAACCAAGGGTTCAAAATGCAGTTTTGGTCATGTGACGGAAAAATCACTCTAATTCGGCAATTGTGTTCATGGTTGTCGCTGGTTGAAAATGCGGTTCAATCAACCCAAAAACCTTTCCGATGAGGCTGTTTTGCTGTGGAATGACCACATTCTGACTCCATGAAACAAACAATTAAAGTATTATGAGGAAGCCATGTAGTTGATAAACATTGTACAGTTGAGGCCATAGCTACTGGGATCGCTTTATACCCTCACGATCCCTGTTTCGAGAACAAGCGATTTAAAGACTAAATTAAACTAAATTTATCGTATAAGTAGCGATCCACGTTCCAGATTAAGCGATCTAGGAAGCGATCCTGGTAACTATGGTTGAGCCGTTGAGGCTATGAGCAATCTTTAGTCAACAATGAGAAGCTCTTAGTTGATGTCTACCCACATGTGAAGACATGTGTTGAGGTTTTGGACGAGGGCTCCAAAACCTCATAGTTTATACAAGTTTCAAGCATTTTGAGATGCAATTTTGTTATGCTTTGAGAATAATGCACTCAATCGGACCCTTAGATCGCGGCTTTCCCTTAGAAAAAAAAATGGTCAAGCTAACAATTGCGATTTAAACTTACAATAATGAAGTGTCTTTAAAGCTACTTTTATGAAGAAAAAAGAGGAATGAATTACTGATATGTCAACGTTATTGTTTCTAAGAATTTGATTATATTATTCATGCCACTAATTTTAAAAATAATTTAAAAATAAAATATTTTAGTTAAAATTCTAAAATAACCTGTGCATAGAATAGGCTTAGAGGCTCTCATATGAGTGAGTGTGGACACTGTGTTGTTGACACGTGTCTCTCAAGCATTTATTAGGACTTCATTAAAATATTAAAATTATAATAATTTGTGATTTAAAGTTATAATAATGAGGAGTGTCTTTAAAGCTACTTTTATGAAGAGAAAAGAGGGACAAATTACTGATGTTTAACGTTATTGTTTCTAAAAACTTGATTATGATTAATGCCACTATTTAAAAATACAATATTTTAGCTAAAATTCTAAAATAATCCGTGCATTGTGCTTAGAAGCTAGTTCTGTAATATTTCTGGATTCAGATAATCAATAATTTCTTGTCTGAATCTAGTGTATTCTGTTAACCAACAATATCTTATCACAATCTATTGTATTGTATATTTGTATATGTGGCTTTATCATAGCAGCCATTCAGATAACAATCTCGTTGAGTTGGGAATGAAGCTGCTAAGGAAGATGATCGAGCGGTTCTCTTGGAAGGGGGACTTACAAAATCGGGATCTCAGAAGCTTCTCTCTTCATCTATCAAGTCAAACCTACTTAGGTACGTTTGGTGGTCTCAAATTTTCTTTTCATTGGTTAGCCTTTTTATGCATTCATGTTTCTTACATTCTGCTTGTCATTTTACAGATTTGTGACAATGGATGAGTCGTTTTTGCTGGAAAGCCGGGCAACTCTGAGAGCGATGTGAGGGAAATTGTCACACAAAGAGCTATGGAGTTGCACATTTTGTTGTTTTATTTTATTTTATCTCCAGTGATTCTTCTTTCACTTATGATGATGCTATTTTCTCGTAGGGCTGAGTTTGGGGCAATTCTGGTCTATTTCTATGTCTGTGACAGGACAAGTCTTCTTGAGATTCTACTAAGGTGCTTGTTTTGTTTTATGAACATTTCTATGTGCATTATTATTTCATTGACTTCATTGTTTTTGATTATCTGTGTGTTGACATTTACTCTGCTGATTGTCCCAAATGAGATGTTCTGACAGAGGAGCAAAAGAAGAGAAAAGGGAAAATATAAATATTTTAAAGTTTCTTTGGTTTACATCTAATTTGAAACCAGTTTAAATAGCTGTCAATGGCTTAGTTAATTGTATCTGCAAAGTATGCTGTCTTCCGAAGTTCATGCTAGTGTTTTCCCTTTGTGGGAAGAGGGTCACGTACTGAAAGTCAAGTTGCAGAAGTTCAATTTGAATGCCTAGATTACAATCCGAATGTGTATTTGCACCCTAGTATGTGAGTGTGATTCCCTGAAACTATGTGTATGATACAATAGGAGTTGCATGGTTCTATTTTCCTGGTTGTACAGGTTGGCTGCGCTCAGTGTATCAGTTGTGTGCGTGTATATATATTTTTTAATCCTGGTCTGGAGGATTGTAGTTTCTCTATAGACTGTATTGACATGAGTAGTCCTTCAATGTGGGTGAGATTATTGACTTCAAGGGCTGACTCTTTTCCTTCTTCCCCCTCATAAGTAAAGCTGGGTGCATTTATGAGCATGAATCTAGATATTTGATGCAGGTCAGAGAGTTCCTATTCAATATCTTTCCTTGATACACTACACTTTCGTGTTTCCTTCTGTATCTTCCCTGAGCACGCAAGAGGTCTGCACAGGCTTAATTCCTTTCCAGTTAGTTCCTTCTCCTTTCCACTTAGAGTTCCTTCTTTTGGCTCATCACTCAAGTGGTTGGGAGGATATATTGTGCAAGTTTTGTCCAGAATGTAGTCTTGCATAATCTGGCCTCGGAGTCCAAGGAAATTAAATAAATAAATAAAACTTATAATTCTCAGCTGTGAGCAAAACCCAGATCTTTTGTCTCCATTCCTTTTTATTGACCTAATTGTGTCTATTATATTTTAGGATGTTATAAATATAATTGATTCTCAATTTAAATTAAAAAAATTATTGGACTTCTTTATGGGTTGCAACTTTCAACACATAGGTTCTAAGCTTGCAGCTGATGTGCTGAGTAGTCTCTGCCCTGCATGTTTTTGCTGTTTTTCTAATGAACTGTTGAGAGCCCTGAGGTGATCTTATCTTCATTGAGATTTATCAAGTAGATCAAGTCTATTATCTTTGGGGATTTCTTGGAACAACTTGTGTCACATGGTTGATGCATTAAACGTTGAAATTTCTGGTGATCTTTGATGTTTGTGCTGTTTGCGTTTTTGTCCTGTCACTTGTTAGATGCAATATTATCTTCCTGCAATATTCTCTTCCGTTCCCCTGTTTCTTCTTTAAGAGTTTAGCCCCGGGGGGGGGGGGGCATGGATAGAAGTAGAACATGAAATTATCAGCAAGAAGAGAAGGGAACTTTCACTGAATTTTATTTAATCTTACTATCTTAGTTTCTGACTTTGTATCTCATACTAAAATCCTCTGTCTAATACTTTTGTGGTTTTCCCCTAAATTTCTTGTGACTGTTCAGTTACGCTGAATTTCCTCTGTTTCATTCTCAATTTCTTCCTGTTGGTGGCCACCCTCCCACGTGATTAAATTGGTACACTGCCTTTATTTATTTTTTTCTTTTGTTCTGTTTATCATGGAGATATGAACTAATTTCTAATAGGCTAAGGAAATGTGGACTTCCATTGTCCATCATCTTCCTGAACTTCCACTGTAGCAAGACATCCCTTAGGTTGTGAATGGGCTATTAAACTGCAGTTTAACCTTAACAATTTCTCAGATGTGTTTTTATTACGGTTGTCTAGTTAGTAAAGATCTTCTG
Source organism: Carnegiea gigantea (assembly GCA_029747015.1). Classification (NCBI taxonomy): domain Eukaryota; kingdom Viridiplantae; phylum Streptophyta; class Magnoliopsida; order Caryophyllales; family Cactaceae; genus Carnegiea; species Carnegiea gigantea. Next base: position 44,236 of record JAKOGI010002236.1, read on the forward strand.
TTTATTCTGCAGTTCTTTTTGTTGCAGTGAATAGACTTGTATTCTTATATTCTAGTGGCCTGAATTTTGGTTTTATTTTCTATCTTTTCTGGAAGAATTACGACCGTGATCTCTTCCTGTTCCTCTACTTCCTTTTAATCATTGTTGCAGCACTGACTTCACTGAAGAAGCACCAAGATAAATCAGCGTTCTCCGGAAAATCAATACAATACGTTAACCGACATCAGACAGAGGAATGGAAGGGATGGATGCAGGCAAGTAATGTTTAACTTATAAATTTCATATGATGTAGAGAAGAAGAGGCTGCTTATCTGTGTAGAGTTAATACTTGGCAGAATTTCTTGTTACTGTTATGTGGTGCACCCAGGGTCAATATACCATCATATATCATATATATAATATAAAACTGAATGTGTTGTGGGATGAATGACATTTGGCACAACATCATTGGTTAAGTGGTTTTTTAATTTTTCTTTTTTCTTTGGAGTTGTGTAATTAATACAATAAATCACAATAGGGCTTTCTTCCTAACGTATGTAAACTATGACTTTTGAAATCACAACATAACAATGTTTGTGCAATTTAATTTCACAAATACCTTTTAAAATTTTTTGCTTGACATATTCAATCATAAATGAATATCCACTTCAACGGCAAATTCCTATTTCTCACGTTTTTTTATTTTTTCTTTTTAAATTATCTTTTTCATAAGAGCCATAAAAACAAATCAAACTTGCATCGTAATTTATGAATTACTTTAAAAGTTCCCACGATTATAAATAGGCTATGGTTTTCCTCATGTAAAAACCCAAGTTGGGAGTGACGGTATCATACTGTATTATAGACTGCATTTTCATTACTATCGATTATGTCAATCATTTAGAAACTCATTATTCCACAAAAACAATAATAAACCATTACATTACAAATATAATTCAAAATCTATAATCACATCTCTAACATTGATACAAATTACAACTAATTAGTCAATAATTTAGGTCTCAAATGAAGAATTACGCATGCCCGTGCGAAGCACGGTATGTGCACTAGTTAGTTCTGAAAAGAAGGTTTTTTGGGGAAATATTTTTAAAAGTTCCACTCTGTGTGTTTAAAATTTCTTGAAGGCGTATTATTTTTCATAAAAATAACTAATTTAAGTATTAATCTTCCCAATGAAGTGTACAAAAGGAGTTGTAAGTTCAATTGTTATTCTAATTTGCATCTATTTGATTTGGCAATTTGGAGGAGCTAGCTACTATGTAATGATGGCATGGTGTGGAATGCTGACTCTGGGCGCCACTCTTGTTGCAGCTCCAATAGTAATTTGTTCTAAGACTACGATGTAATGTCAGACGTCAAAATTCGTGTTATGGATTTTCCTGATTTTTATCTTCTCATATTTTTAATACTGATGTAAATGCTGCTACTCCATGCATTTGAAGTCACCCTATCGTGCTATGGCGAAGACTGATGCTTTCCACTATGTACATTTTTCTATTTTATCTTATCTTTCAATCATAGCAGGATAACCTTGTCTATTCATGTCAACACCATCATGTTCATGAGGTGTTTGCCTGCAAGGCTTTTCATTAATTGGTTTGTTCAGGCTGCTAATTATTGGCTTTCAGTCATTTCAGCAGTCCACTAACAGTGCAATGCGCTTTTTCTTGATGACAGGTTCTTTTTCTGATGTGCCATTATTTTGCTAAAAGCGGAGATATACAATGCTATACGTGTGTTCATTGCTGCATATGTGTGGATGACTGGGTTTGGCAACTTCTCATACTATTACATAAGGAAAGATTTTAGCCTGGCCCGTTTTGCTCAGGTGATAATCCTATTGTTTGCGTACTTTGCTCTTTCCTTCTTTTCACTGGGTCCCTATCTGGGAGTTTCCTTTTTATGTTAGCCATGACAAAGTACCTCAATCAAGCAGGTTGTTTTCTTTTTTTGGGGGGGGGGGGGGGGGGGCGATACATGTTGCAACTTTTCTTGGTATATAAGACCATAGCTTTATGTTATATAATTCTTTTCTAAATTATTCTATTGTCTTGATGCAGATGATGTGGTGGCTAAATTTCTTTGTGGCATTTTGCTGCTTTGTCTTGAATAATGACTATATGCTGTACTATATTTGTCCTATGCATACTCTTTTTACTCTTATGGTATATGGAGCCCTTGGTATATTGAAGAAGTGCAATGAAATACCATCTGTGATTGCGGTGAAGATCCTTGCATGCTTTCTTGTGGTTAGACTCATTTGGGAAGTCCCTGGAGTTTTCGGCATAGTCTGGAGTCCTTTCCTATTTCTTTTAGGTCACTTACTTTTCTTTTTCAGAGCCAGTACATATTCACATTTCACAGAAAAAGAGGACAAGCTTCACGAGCTATTCCAGTTTTCAAACAACAGTTCATTTTCAATGCAGGGTATACTGATCCTGCAGAACCAGACCTTCCTCGCTTGCACGAATGGCATTTCAGATCTGGGTTGGATCACTACATATGGATCATAGGAATGATATATGCCTATTTCCATCCCAATGTAACTTTTTCTGAATTTCTATTACCAGATGATAATGTTTTACTCATCAGCTGCTGACTTAAGGTGTGAATCTTTGGTGCTTCGATAATTATTTCAGGTTGAAAAATGGATGGAAAAACTGGAGGAAGCTGAACCAAAGAGGAGAAATGCAATCAAAACGGGAGTAATTGCAATTGCAGCATTTGTGGCTTTATATTATTGCTTGTTTGGGAGCTATTATTTTAAATATGCATGACCTAACTGGTTTTCCATCAAATTATTCCAGGTTGGCTTCCTATGGTATGAGTATATATACAAGCTTGATAAAATCACATGCGATAAGTACCATCCGTACACATCATGGATCCCAATAACGTATGGTTTACTTTTTTCTCACATTTCTTCTTTCCCCATTCACGTATCAACTTTTATGAAAAGGGATTTTTCCTTGCCACATCTAAACTCTGTTTCTGCTCCATTTGGCTGCAGTGTGTACATATGTTTGCGGAATTTCACCCAGCATCTACGTAGTTACTCGTTAACTCTCTTTGCGTAAGTTGGTGAATCTTTCCAATGAATATCAATATCTCTGCTTTGTACTTCTGTTACGTAACTATATAACCTAAATTTGGTGGTTGGCTTTAAATCTGAAGATCTAGTCTTCTGGTTTGTTTTACTGGTGAATGCCAAATGTCTTCTATCTATCAACTATTGGCATATCCTTTATGTCATGAACCGTCAGCAATGTGTACAAACCTATATTTTCCATATTGCAGATGCTTAATCTGTCTCCAGGTGAAACTGAGGCGTGAATTTGTCTTATTCAGTATATTCAGCTGCCTTCTTTTTTGTTTAAAAAAAAAGTTGTACTCTCTGTTATCAGGTGTCTCGGGAAGATCAACTTGGAGACTTACATTTCTCAGTTCCGTATATGGTTAAAGTATCCTTTTCTCCTTTGAATTCCATAGTAGTATTTGTATTATGCAAATCTCACCAGTAGTTGAGGAGTGAGAGAAAGGGAGGGAGGTGATAAATAATAACAAAAGAGAAGAAAACAGTGCGTCTATGTCACATCACTGCTCCCTAAATTATCACCAGATCAATATGGCAGTGGTAGGTATGATTATGCTCCGTTTTGCTGAGGACATTTTGGCAGCATATGGGTTCACTGCAGTTCCATTTACTGTGGTGTGTAGGACACGTTTGGTTATTCATGAGTGTCTTAATTACTGGATCCATGGGGGCTCTATGTGCAGGTTGAACATGCCAAATGGACAACCTAAGTGGCTTCTATTTCCTGTTCCAGAATATCCCATGTTGAACTTTATGCTTACAACTGCCGTCTATGTCTTGGTAAGTGAAGTCTGTTGCTGGTATAATAATCCATATACTGCAGCTTTTGCTTATCACATTGTATTTTACCTGTGCAGATTTCCCACCGGCTTTTTGAGCTGACCAACATACTCAAGATTACTTTCATCCCTACAAAGGATAATCGGCGGCTGCTGCATAATTTTATTGCTGGTGCAGCAATTTCTATCTTTTTGTATTTCCTTGCTGTTATTGTGCTTCTCCTACCTAGCTCGCCGGGGAGTGACTTATATAGGAAGTTCTATTCTGATTGAATTCACTGTCCTGTTCTCCATCTGCCTGCCCTTCCTCAGAAAGGAAAAATGAAAATGGACTTGGCAAAATCTAACCTGTTCCCAGTCATAGGGCTCAGTACTTGGTTGTAAGGAAATCCAATTGCGATCCATAGCTAACCAACCTGAGATTTGCCTTACATTGGTGCTAATTTACTGACTACTCTACTAGTTACTAGTCAAACTCATGTTGACCTAGTGATAACCTGATACATACATGTACGTATATAATATATGTGTATTTGTATGTATGTATCTATACATATAATTCATATACGTGCACACACACACACACACACACACATACATACACACTAGACATGGCAAAACTGACCGGAGGTCCGAAACCTGAACCGAACGACCGAGATTCATACCCGAACTGATACCCGAAATGGGATGAACCGATTTGGACCCCGAACACCTGAAGTAAATCGATCTATAACCGAACAAAACCCGAATTGTAGCATAAACTGAAATGACTCACACCCGAAGTGACCCGACCTAATTCAAACCCGATCCGTAGTGACCTGACCCGAAGTGAACCGAAAATGGACAATCCGAACCCGAATCGAACCATACCCGATTTAAAATCGATTCGATTCTTGCCTGGCTCAATTTTACCTGAATAACTAGTAACTTGTTTTAGGGGGGGCGGTTTAGTCTTTTCTCTTTTGGGGGGAATTTTGAATTTTTCAAACTCAATTAGTTGAGTTTAGGTGGGAAAAGAAAAACAACTTAAGACAAAATTTTTACAAATGAAATCAATTAAAAACTTAAGAGGAAAAAATAAAATAGTTGATAGTTTTAAGTTTTTAATTGGATAGGTATGTAGTAAAAATATAAGAGGAAAAATATTGTGTTACAATAGGAATAAGAAAGGATAAGTATAATTAACAATTTATTAAACTTTTTAGAATCTAGCAATCTTATTTTACTATTTGATTCACTTAATGACTTATGCAATGCAGACTGTGATTATAAATTTATAGTATCATTCTATGACTACTGTTAAAAATTCTGCGCTACTGATCTATGATTTAAACCATCTTCATAACATGTTTAATTCTACAAAATCATATTCAAGAATGTATGGTTGTATATGATCTCATAATAATGTGACTCATTTGGATTTTGGACAATTAAATTCTAAATGTCAAGTTTTGATAACGAGCATTCACAATCACATAAATGTAATGCTGATTGACACATATTCATATATTGTCATTGCTTGTTAGTTTTGACTCATTGAGTAAATGCAGATCAAGTTGTTAATCTCATAATGATAAATCTTTGAATTTTGATGTATGATCACTTAGTGAGCTATCAAAGAACATTGATTCGATTACTGAAAATGTCGACTTTAACCAACCTGTTTCTATTTACCAACTCATATGACAAACATGAAGTTATAAACTAACAACGGGGTCTAAAAAAAATTTTGTTATTTTCTTTCTTTTTTTTTCATTTTTCAAGGTATATTTTAGTATTGAGGCTCACAAATGAGACCATTGACAAATGATTTACATTAGGTTGGTCCTTGAGATGCTTGAAACTTGGCTTAACGACACATATTCCTTTGGATAATTGCACGGTGCATTTAATATAGGGTTGGGGATGGGTTGTAGACTTGTATTTGTAGTTTACTTAGTAAATTTAGAACTAACCCCATATAATTTTCCATTAATTATATAAATATATTACTATATATATATATATATATATATATATATATATATATATATATATATATATAATGTATAATCAATTAATCATTAATGTATGAATTAAATGGGGAATATAGAATAAATGAATTTGTCTAATTAAACGGTTTTTATCTTTTAAATACAATTTAAGAGTAAAGAACTAAAGATGGCTACATTGAAAACATACAGTGATTCGAAATTAACCCGACTTGATTTATACCAAATTCGATTTACACCTGACCCGATATTGACCTAAACATTGAATTGAATCCCACCCGATCCAAATTACATTTGACCCATACCCGATCCAAACCGGACTATTGTAGACAACCCAAAACAGACCCGACCCGAATTCTACCCAAACTGAACTCGTACTGACCCGAACATGGTATCCATAAGTGACTCGGATCCGAACCTCACCCGAACCGAACCGAACCTGACCCAAACATGGTTGACCTGAAAGTGACCCAAACCTGAACTTCACCTGAAACGAATCCGAACCCAACCCGAACATTATTGACCCGAAAGTGACCTGACCCGAGCTAAGACCCGGCCATACCCGACCCGAATGACCGATTTGCCAGGTCTAATACACACACACACACATATGTATATGTGTGTGTGTGTATACACACACACACACACACACACACACACATACACACACAGAGATATATATATACACACACACACACACACACACACACGCATATGTGTGTGTGTGTGTGTGTATTTATATATACACACGTGCACACACACATGCGTGGAACTAAGACCCGGCCGTACCCAATCCGAATGACCGATTTGCTAGGTCTAACACACACACACACACACACACACGCAAGTGTGTATGTGTGTGTACGCGCGCGCGTGTGTATTTATATACACACACGTGCACACACGCGCGCGCGCGCGTGTGTATATATATATACGCGCGTGCGCGCACACACACACACATATATAAATATACACACACACACACACACGCATATATACATACATACATACATACATACATACATGTATATGTGTACATCTATCATATTTATATTTGTACATATGTGGGTGTGTGAGTATATATATATGTGTGTGTGTGCACCCACAGATATGTATACATACATATATATACACACACACACGTATATATATATATATGTGTGTGTGTGCGTGCGCGTGTTTTCTACTGAGTGTTTGTATCCGATCTGAAATTGCCTGGGTGGAGTGACCTATTTCATATTTAGAAAAAAATTACATATTTTTGTTTTTAAAAAAAGAATGGGTGAAGGAGAACTATTGAATTGAAAATGCTTTTCTTGTAGGCCTCACTACAGAACAACAAGAAAGCTTATCATACAATCATTTTGGGCAAACAGAAAAGATAGCTAGGTTTGATCACAATAGGGGACTACAGAATATAGTCTCCTGCAATTCTAGCTGAGGAACTCGGTCTTGACAAAGATTTTAGTCAATTCCGGTGGGAAACCTTATCGAGGACCAGAAAGTGCACTCAGCTCAGGATTTTCTGAAGCAATCTGTGACAGGTTCTTATATTTTTTTTCTGCTTCACCTCCAAACGTGGGTGACATTGTGCATTGTCATATAGCAACCCACCCCCCCTCTTCCTCTCCCATTCCAAGTGATCATTTTTCACAGTTGTCTTAGTGCTAACACATCCTAGGTTTCTCGCACAGTTTCTTGTGACTTGGGTCTGTGGCATGAAGCAACATTGATATCCAACTATAATGATCTTTATTGTTGAGGAGAGTATTTCCACTTATTGTGTAGTATATTGCTGGGTAATTATCATCTCTGTTTTAAATCTCAATGTAGTGTTAAAGAAGCATTTCATCAATCTTCACAGCATTCATACTGTTCCTGAAGGATGCTGGTTCTAATATCGGAGAATCGTTGGGAAATTTTGTACTGTTGTGTAGAACATTTATGAATATTAAGGTGAGATGATAAGATCATGATGAAGTTCATCCACATTATGGTCAATGGACACATCAAAATGAGGAACCAAACAGACTATAATGCACCAAACGTGAGGTTGCAGATGTGTGACAACTTTGTGGGCTGAATTCTCAACAATGATTTCTAAAGAACCATAAGTTCCTGGGTAGTGCTTCTTGCTTGTTTCAATGGGTGACAACAAAGAAGCAAACCTGCCACCTGATATAGGTATGACCGAACTTGGTCTGATTTTTGTGGATTTGTTCACAGTTGTTGTCGATATGTAGTCGATTTGTACACAGTTTTTGTCGATTGGTACATTTGTTTACAAATCTTGCATATATTTGGAATTGTCTGTCTTATTTTTTTTTTTTTTGGGGGGGGGGGGAAGTGTTTTAGGTTTTTCCCCTCTCTTTTTGAGGAGGATGGTGTTTGCGCCTGAGTATTTTTGATTCTTTAATTCGGTATAGCAAATTATTAACTCTTCCGTTTTAATTTTAGCATCCCTGACTTCCACTTCAATGTCATGAAAATACTGTTGGTGGAATTCCTCCAATGCGCCCTGTACATTTTTTTGACCTTTGAAGTCAAGACAACGTTTTGATATATCTAATATGTTCTGATTACAGTGGTCATAGTTGCGCGCCTAAGAGTCTGAATGCATAGACCACATTTTATGGTTTGTAATGGTCTAGCTCCCAAGTGAACAACCTCATCAAAGAGATGAAGCCTGGAGAGTGATATGATGCCCCTCAAGAAACAAAGTCACCTCACTGTTTGCACATTCAGCCACTGCCTAGCCATTGACAAGAACCTTATCAATTCTGGCATGGACGGATTTAATGTTCTCATAACAGTGTTCTGCGCGCTTGTTTTTTTTGAAGAATTCTTCAAAAAATTTTAAAAATAAAAATGTTCAAAGTGCCACTCAAATCTGTGTTTCTCCTTGGCTTGGTACTTAACCCACGCATTCCACACTTCTCCTTCTTCTCCATTTCCAAATATGATGTAAAGGTCAAGGGGTATGGGAATACACACCAACCTCACACCAAGTAAAGGCTAAAACTTGAGATTGCTCACGGATGGACGTGGCACGGACGTGCGTGGAGGCACGGGTACACCGTGCTAACTTGCTGCCTCAAAGAACTAGATTAGGCTAGTTTTGCCCGGTTTGAGTGCTCTTCAATTCTAACTGATTTTCTAGCTTTTTGGTGAGGTGGACTTAAAGGAAATGGGTGTGAATGATAGTAGAAAGAGTGGGATAAGGAAGGGGAATGTAGAACAAGGTAGGTGAAGATGAATACTTTGGAAAATTAAGCAAACAACCTTGCTAATGATCCGGTAGGATGCAGGAGAGAGATAAGCTAAACTCTTGGATTGGATACAGTAATCACCACCAACCTTTGAGTCTAGGGCCCTTAATCTTGATTAAGATACAGAATCACCACTTAATCAAGGCTAAGACTCACTTGAACACCACTTAGTTTGGCCTAAACTAAGATAAGCAAGCAAGGATTTGGTGAGGAAGCTTTGAAAGCTCTCTAGGTTTTTTCATTGAACAAAATCTGAAGTTCTTCTTTCCTTGGCCGTATGGGCTAGATTTATAGGCAGCAAAAGATGACAAGCTAAGCAAACTACAAGCACCTCTAGCTTTCCTTCCTAGGGAGGAAAGGTATTACCTTAATTACATCCGGTTTAATCACCCGATTTTGCTAACCCTCCTTTAGGCTAATCTAAGTGCATCAAAACCAACTAGGAAAGCAAGACAAATGACTAATACAACTTGATTAACTTGGCCTTAAACATAATCAGCTTCAAAAGGCAGCAAGTAGCCATGTGCAAGCCGAAAAGTGGCCATCCCCTTTACGACTAGCCAATGAGAATCAAGGGAGCACCTTCTTTGTCTTCCAATGAGATTCAAGAGACAAGCCTTCTTGCAGCCCTTCCCTCATTGGTTGTTGCCTTCCCTAGGTTGCCTTGGACGTGTGCCAAGCCTTGGAAGGTGTGCCACTCAGCTGAAGAGAAGGAAACCCTTTGGAGAAGGAAAGCTGCTTGCTGCTGTAAACTGTAATGTGCTGGCAGCTTACAGGGTCGATTTGCAGGCCATGTATTCCAGGGCAAACGTGGTCATAACTTGCGTTGCCACACATGGATGGAAAGCTTGAGAAGTCCTCTAACAGCTCCAAGTGGAATTACTCAATTTGGAGTTCATTTGCCTGATGAAAACGTCAAAATGGCCAGACTGGTCTGAACCGGGTCTCAGTCTGCACAGTTTGGAAGATTGACCTGGTTCCCCATCTTCCACTTGACATAACTTGATTTTATCACTTGGACCACGTAGCTAACATCTTGGGGACCCAAAAAATGTAAAAATACAAGACTTAAACCAAAATAAGCATACGAAATAAAATAACAAAACCCGGTACATTCTGACCAAACTGGACAGTTTGTATATCTGGGGTTTATTAGCTAATTTGAGAGGGCAAATGAAGTCCAAATGGGATGAAACTTTTTTTGTTGCGAAGCTGACTTCTTAAGCTTTAATCCCAATGCAAAATATTGGACTTAAACCTTAAAGGGTTTGATGTAATTAACCTCTCGAAAACCGGGTTTGCTGTGAAAACAAACCTGACCTGCTATTTTAGGTCCTTAAACAAAACAAGGATGAATCATTCATCCTTTAATCACCAAAATAAAATTACCTAGCTTTGATTTGATTCTTTAAATCAAAGGGCATGGAGGGATCTCCATCATCCTCCCCTTGTTAAAAAGATTTGTCCTCAAATCAATTTAGGTAATTACCTCCTCTTCTTGATTCATTGTATGGCTGAAACAAAATCAACCATTCGAATAACTTGCCTTTGCTCTTGGAGGCTCTCTTCTCGTCAAGTCCCTTGCTGATTTGGATGTTGTATATGGGGGACTCTTTGAACATGTCATAAACCACGTCCTCACTTACTCGTAATTCAAGATTAGGAGTTGTAGGTAATGGCTTTGAATACTTTTGACAGAAGGTTTGTTTGAGTGCCTTGGGTGAGGGTGGAGTGGGAAGAAAGGTTGATGGTTCACCAAAGGTTATGAAAAATATACTTTGATTCTCTTTGCCTTTTGGTGGGTGGAAAGTGCCTAAGGTGAGCATTTCACCTTCATCCGCCTCAATCTCAATCTCTTCAAGATCATTTCCTTCATCTTCTTCTTTTTCCTCCTTTAATTCGACCTCCTCGGTTGCCTTCCATTCTGCTAAGGTGACATACCTCCTGTTTGTACAATCTGATGCCAAGCGACCAAAGCCTTGGCACTTATAACACCTTGGGATGTTTTTGGGAAGGGGTTTTGGTGTGAGTTGTGGGGATAGGCCCTTTTGTGGAGTTTGGTCTTTTTGTGGAGAAGGGGAAAGGGATGTTGTGGGTTTAGGAGCATAAGATGAACTCCCCTTGTTTAAGGGTTGTTCATGTGGTGAGGGCGGCTTTCTCTTTTTTTGCTGCTCAACCTTGTGAGCTAGCACACATACTTCATCAAAACAAGTGTAAGCTTGCAAATCAACAATATTAGCATACCTAGGATCAAGACCTCCCAAGTATCTAACAATTGTTTGCTCTTCAGGTTCATGCAAATCACACTTAATCACAAGCTTTTCAAACTCACGAGTGTATTCCTCTACACTCAAATTACCTTGGTTCAAATGGTGGAGTTGTGAGTAGCAATCTTGAACATAGGTGGAAGGAAGAAACCTAGCCCGAAGCTTTGATTTCATCTTCTCCCAGGTTCTGATTTTGGACTTCCTTTCTCTTACTCTTTTGGCACACAAGTTAGTCCACCATAAGGAAGCATACTTACATAGTCTCAATGCCACCAACTTGACTTTCTTTTCTTCTGGAACGTCCTTGTATTCGAACACTCTTTCCACGGTGTGCAACCAATCCAGGAAGTCTTCTGGATCGAGCTTGCCTTCAAACTCTGGAATCTCAACTCTAAAGTCATTAGAGTTACCTTGTCCTCTTTGCTCTTGCCGTGGTCTTCTGAGTGGTTCTTCGTCGCTTGAAACATCAAGAGCATAGCCAGCTTCGGGATCTTGCCTCCTTGATGCAGAATAGGACGACTCCTCATTCATCTTCTGCTTTTGCTTAAGAAAAGTACCCAATTGCTTGCGTAGGTACTCATTCTGAGCTTTAAGTTCTTGATTAGAGGAAGTAATCTCATAGTTACTCTTCAAAATAGCATCAAGCTTTTCTTCCATGCTCACACTAGTACTCATGGTTGTGTTTGAAAAATGGAAAAGAAGGGAGTGTGGATGCGTGGATTAATACCAAGCCAAACAGAAACACAGCTCTGATACCAAATATGATGTAAAGGTCAAGGGGTATGGGAATACACACCAACCTCACACCAAGTAAAGGCTAAAACTTGAGATTGCTCACGGATGGACGTGGCACGGACGTGCGTGGAGGCACGGGTACACCGTGCTAACTTGCTGCCTCAAAGAACTAGATTAGGCTAGTTTTGCCCGGTTTGAGTGCTCTTCAATTCTAACTGATTTTCTAGCTTTTCGGTGAGGTAGACTTGAAGGAAATGGGTGTGAATGATAGTAGAAAGAGTGGAATAAGGAAGGGGAATGAAGAACAAGGAAGGTGAAGATGAATACTTTGGAAAATTAAGCAAACAACCTTGCTAATGATCCGGTAGGATGCAAGGAGAGAGATCAGCACCAACCTTTGAGTCTAGGGCCCTTAATCTTGATTAAGATACAGAATCACCACTTAATCAAGGCTAAGACTCACTTGAACACCACTTAGTTTGGCCTAAACTAAGATAAGCAAGCAAGGATTTGGTGAGGAAGCTTTGAAAGCTCTCTAGGGTTTTTTCATTGAACAAAATCTAAAGTTCTTCTTTCCTTGGCCGTATGGGCTAGATTTATAGGCAGCAAAAGATGACCAAGCTAAGCAAACTACAAGCACCTCTAGCTTTCCTTCCTAGGGAGGAAAGGTATTACCTTAATTACATCCGGTTTAATCACCCGGTTTTGCTAACCCTCCTTTAGGCTAATCTAAGTGCATCAAAACCAACTAGGAAAGCAAGACAAATGACTAATACAACTTGATTAACTTGGCCTTAAACATAATCAGCTTCAAAAGGCAGCAAGTAGCCATGTGCAAGCCGAAAAGTGGCCATCCCCTTTACGGCTAGCCAATGAGAATCAAGGGAGCACCTTCTTTGTCTTCCTATGAGATTCAAGAGACAAGCCTTCTTGCAGCCCTTCCCTCATTGGTTGTTGTCTTCCCTAGGTTGCCTTGGACGTGTGCCAAGCCTTGGAAGGTGTGCCACTCAGCTGAAGAGAAGGAAACCCTTTGGAGAAGGAAAGCTGCTTGCTGCTGTAAACTGTAATGTGCTGGCAGCTTACAGGGTCGATTTGCAGGCCATGTATTCCAGGGAAAACGTGGTCATAACTTGCGTTGCCACACATGGATGGAAAGCTTGAGAAGTCTTCTAACAGCTCCAAGTGGAATTACTCAATTTGGAGTTCATTTGCCTGATGAAAACGTTAAAATGGCCAGACTGGTCTGAACCGGCTCTCAGTCTGCACAGTTTTGGGAGATTGACCTGGTTCCCCATTTTCCACTTGACATAACTTGATTTTATCACTTGGACCATGTAGCTAACATCTTGGGGACCCACAAAATGTAAAAATATAAGACTTAAACCACCATTAAGCTTATGGAATCAAATAACCAAAACCGGGTATGTTCTGGTTTAAACTGCGCAGTTTGTATATCTGGGGTTTATTAGCTAATTTGAGAGGGCAAATGAAGTCCAAATGGGATGAAACTTTTTTTGTTGCGAAGCTGACTTCTTAAGCTTTAATCCCAATGCAAAATATTAGACTTAAACGTTAAAGGGTTTGATGTAATTAACCTCTCGAAAACCGGGTTTGCTGTGAAAACAAACCTGACCTGCTGTTTTAGGTCCTTAAACAGAACAAGGATGAATCATTCATCCTTTAATCACCAAAATGAAATTACCTAGCTTTGATTTGATTCTTTAAATCAAAGGGCATGGAGGGATCTCCATCATCGATGATGGAGACCCCTCCATGCCCTTTGATTTAAAAAAATCAAATCAAGCTAGGTAATTTCATTTTGGTGATTCAAGGGTGAATAATTCATCCATGTTTTGTTTAAGGACCTAAAACAGCAGGTCAGGTTTGTTTTCACAGCAAATCCGGTTCTCGAGAGGTTAATTACATCAAACCCTTTAAGGTTTAAGTCCAATATTTTGCATTGGGATTAAAGCTTAAGAAGTCAGCTTCGCAAAAAAAAAAAGTTCCATCCCATTTGGACTTCATTTGCCCTCTCAAATTAGCTAATAAACCCCAGATATACAAACTGCCCAGTTTAAACTAGAACATACCCGGTTTTGGTTATTTGATTCCATAAGCTTAATGGTGGTTTAAGTCTTGTATTTTTACATTTTGTGGGTCCCCAAGATGTTAGCTACATGGTCCAAGTGATAAAATTAAGTTATGTCAAGTGGAAAATGGGAACCAGGTCAATCTCCCAAAACTGTGCAGACTGAGACCCGGTTCAGACCAGTCTGGCCATTTTAACGTTTTCATCAGGCAAATGAACTCCAAATTGAGTAATTCCACTTGGAGCTGTTAGAATACTTCTCAAGCTTTCCATCCATGTGTGGCAACGCAAGTTATGACCACGTTTGCCCTGGAATACATGGCCTGCAAATCGACCCTGTAAGCTGCCAGCACATTACAGTTTACAGCAGGAAGCAGCTTTCCTTCTCCAAAGGGTTTCCTTCTCTTCAGCTGAGTGGCACACCTTCCAAGGCTTGGCACACGTCCAAGGCAACCTAGGGAAGACAACAACCAATGAGGGAAGGGCTGCAAGAACGCTTGTCTCTTGAATCTCATTGGAAGACAAAGAAGGTGCTCCCTTGACTCTCATTGGCTAGACGTAAAGGGGATGGCCACTTTTCGGCTTGCACATGGCTACTTGCTGCCTTTTGAAGCTGATTATGTTTAAGGCCAAATTAATCAAGTTGTATTAGTCATTTGTCTTGCTTTCCTAGTTAGATTAATACACTTTGTTTAGCATTGAGGAAGATTAACAAAACCGGTTAGCATAACCGGGTGTAATTAGGCCTAATACCTTTCCTGCCTAGGAAGGAAAGCTAGAGGTACTTGTGTAAGAGCTTACTTAGCTTGGTTATTTTGCTGCCTATTTAGAGGACACACGGCCAAGGCAAAAACCAGTGAGATTTGAGTTAAAAAAACCTCTTTGAGAGCTTTGTGCTTTCATGCCTTACTGCAAACAAATTCCAACTTGCTTATCCTTAATCTAGTCAATTAAGGTGGTGATCAAGTAGGTTTTAATCTTGAACTAAGTGGTGTTTCTGTATCTTAATCCAAGGTTAAAGACTCTAAACTTAAGTTTGGTGGTGATATCTGTATCCAAACAGTGAGTTTAGCCTATCCTTTCCTTGCTTTATGCAACCAGATTTAAGGTGAATTATGGTGAGATTATTAACTTGAGTTTTTGAGTTAGTAATCTTTCACTTTGAAGCTCCTTCACATCCCTACATTCCCACACCATTCATACTCTCCATTCCATCCATAATCACAACCTAGACTATCCCAAAAGATCTAGCAAACATCCCCCTCTTCAAAGCAACTCCAACCGTGCAAAGTGAGAAGACTAAGTCACGGCCGACAGAATTTTGGCACGGCCATGCCGTGTCCATAGGCACGACCGTGCCACCTCAAGGCCGTCTTGTTTCACTTGTTTGCTTCATGTTCTTGGTGGGTTTTAGCTTGGTGTCCTCCTTTGCTTAAGGCAATCATCACAATTCATGTGTTTACTGCCTCACAACCAGCTTATTGCATACCAATTGCCTTAGTTTTCTCTTGAATGTATCTTCCTTGGTTTGTAAGCTTTCACTCTTCAATTGAGTATTAGCTTAGACCCTCGGTAGGTACATCATGGAGGCCAATAAAATTAATTAGTACTTGTAAATTCTTAGGAAGTCTAGAAATTAAGATGCTGTTGTATCAATTTTCGAATCCATCACTGAACTCTAGAGTAAACTTTTTGAGCATGTTCATGCTTATAATTGTCGAAACATATGGGAAGTTTTCTCCTCGTGTGATTCGGGATCATTAGTTGGCAAAGTTACTTGTTTGTGCCGCTTTTGTGTTCAATTTTGTTAGATTAATGGAAGAACAAATCTCTTTTCGAAGAGGATGTCGCTTCAACAATGAAGAAATATTATGCTTATTATTATTAAAAAGGATTTTGTATCTTATTAATACGGTGAGCAGATGGATGCGTTTTCTAGTTTTCCTTAGTATAGATTACTGAGAGTACGTAGCGCAAAGTTGGGAGTGCTTGGCCTCTTTCATAAGGTTGGATTATTGCCTTATAGGCCATCCAAAGTTCAGATTATGAAGATCTAACTATCGTATTAAAATTTTGAAAATCTATTGAAATCTTAGGACTCTGCAAATATTTCCAAACTATTACAAAAAGTTTCTCAGTAGATTTAAACATGCCTGACATAATGAATATCGTACTGGACCAAATAACACAGCCATTAACTTTGCCTTTCTCATTTTGAAGGAATGACAAGGGAATCTTCTCTCACAAATCCCCATATTCTGTAAACATCTCTCATCGCTAATATCTAGTAGTAAAATTCTTTTTCACTGAAATGATTATGGAATTTTACTGATAAATAATTTTGATTAAAAATATCAAAGTAAGCGAAATGCAAGTATGAGAACTACCCCCTGCAAATAGGTCTTATGCACAAAATTAATAAAATGTTTATTTTGTTTAGTAGGTCTTGGATGAAATGATGTCATGAGACAAAAGTGGTAGTACACATAGAATTAATTTTTTGTTAGGTTTTTTGCCCAGTCATAAACATGACCAGTGAAATCCAAGGCAAACATAGACGCAAATGTTTTTATAGTTTTATGAAATATAGAATTTGTATGTACGTCTGATGGAAGCTTTTATTTTTGAGAAAAGCCCCACATGCAAAGATTACGTAAAATTTTACCAGAAGTCTTAGCTGTGCTTGACACTTAACATCATATGTAAGTAAATTAGCATTCGTTTCTGCAGAAGCTGATGCAGGCCGATTTGGTGAAGTTACTTTATCTCACTGTTTTGTAGTGTACCAGTATACTCAAAAGCGCCAAATCATTATATTCAAACTGCTCTAGTCCAATAGGCACTCGTATTATCTTCGAACGATAGCCTGATGGACTCCACATTTGCTCTTCGACAAAGACAAATTACCTACGGACGTTGTACACTCTCCTTCGCAGACTAGTCTGGTGATCGATTTGCCTCCCTAAAGCACGAAAGAAAATAAGAGATTCTCTTAACCAATATGGAAATTGTAATGTCATTAACAAAAAAAAAATATATGACACTTGAACGAAGGAACGTAGTCATTGCCATCATGTACAACTTTCGTAGCCACAGCTACATCTACAGCCCTCAACTCTAGAGGTAGACGCTAGTAGCAACAGTAACAAGCATGCAAGGCATAATTACCACGAATTCAAGATTTCTGCAATTGCTAGTATTAAGATTTGCCGGGGATGGTCATTAGTCATTACTTAAGAAATGAGTTGAAGGGTACTTCAAATTGGTATCCCCCACTTCATCTGGTGCAATTATTATTATCTGTAAGTCATTTTGTTTCATATATTCCTGCAAATTGTCAAACACACGAGAGTTGGTGATAAATGAGCAACTAGTCAACAAAAAGCTATATAAGTGAAATTGGCCTTGCACAACTCGGGAAATGACTTTGGATGTGATATTATAATAGGAAAGCAACACATGCGTCATAAATCTTGACAAAATCATAGTAGAAAGAGCTGCTAGGGGAGAGAGAGATCCAGATTTCAGAACTTAAAATATGCTCTACAAATTTTCAATAGTATATTAGAGTATACTCTCCACCGTCCCATAATGTTTCAACGACAATGCCGTCATCGCACCCCTCTAAGGGGGGAAAATTGCAGAGCAACAAACAAAGAGGGGAAAAGGAACAGGGTTGATTTGGATCCTCAATATAACGTTGATGCACTTCAAGACAAAAAAAAGTGCCTTAAAGCTAAGAAACTCAACGACAAGTATTGACATGCAATTCTTCACTTGATCATGACCAAATCAAAATGTCTGTGTTTCCACCCAATTATGATTTCCTTGTTCCTTACAACATGCAGTCCACATATGCTAACTTCAAGGCCCTGTCTATTCTACATCAACTGTCGAACACAAAGTGCTTGAGAAACTGCGAACTTCTTCCAACTATATTAGTCACTGTTACTTTCAAGTTTCAATCATACACTCCACGTGATTGAAGAGGCACAGATTGACCCACAAAGCATGCAAGCAACTCAGTATCACCCAAATCCAACCTATCTTGTAGACGATGGATAAAAGACCAGACTATTTACTTATTAGAATTTTAAATTTCATAATATGCCAGTTTAAATGCACATATCAATTCATTCTGATGCTTTGATTCCTCGTACAACCTAACCAGAATCATCTTGAGTTATTGGTTTTGCGTTCTCTTCTCCAGTCTACAATGCCTTTTTCTACCTGCTGTCGCCATTCAGATATGAAGAAAATAAAGGACATACCTTTAGGTGCGGAAGCGAAGGATTTTGTTGCTCGTGAATCGCCACAAATTGATACAAACGATCAAGTGGTAGCTGTCTAACCCTAGTTTATGAGGGCTAGCCAACAGCTCCTACGCAGTCACATAAGCCATAAGTCACTTATCTCTCTACAAATCACAGCACTTCAGGCTTCATACTAGAATGAGACGTGCAACCAGAGGCCAACAATGTTATATTAAGTCATCATCTAACGTAACACTTTCACATAACACGAAACCCTAAATCATTCAAATATCACCGTTAGCATACCTAGTCCCTTTATGCTAAATGATATATCACAATATTATATAATCAATACAATCACCCGGACTGATATGGTGAAGATGGATACATTTTCTTAAACAGTCATGATATTCCATCTTAACTTAATTGCTTTCCTAACATGCTCTTGTCGAACCGTATGCATCATGGTCCTTAAGAAGCACATTAACGGAGCATCATCAAACTTCGACTTCATATCATAGCTTGAAGTGGAAGGGTTATTGTCCAAAGGGTTATATAGTGACAAAATGATAGGAAAGTCAATTAGCACTCTCCATATAGGTCGTCTAATAAGCGCATACAGTATGAAATCTATGTCAGGATATAACTCCCACTTGGTGGGGCATATCGCCCTCTGTCCCACGCAAATTGCCATCATGTACAGCTTTTGTAGCCACAGCTACATCTACAGGACTCCACTTTGGAGCTAGACGGTAGTAGCATCACTTGCAAGCACGCAAGGAATAATTACCACCAACCCAAGATTTTTCCAATTGCTAGTGTTAAGATTTGCCAGGGGTGGTCATTAGTCATTTCTTTAAATAGAGTTGAAGGGTACTTCAAATTCGTATCCCCCACTTCATCTGGCGCAATTATTATTGTTTGTATGTCATATTATTTTATATATTCCTAAAAATTGTCAAGTAGACGAGAGTTGGTGATAAATGAGCAACTAATCAACAAAAAGCTATATAAGTTAAATTGGCCTTGCACAACTCAGGAAATGATTTTGCATGCGACATTATAATAGGAAGGCAACACATGCGTCATAAATCTGGGCAAAAATCACACTAGAAAAAAGCTGCTGAAGGAGAGAGAGACCGAGATTTCAGAACTTAGAATGCGCTATAGAAATTTTCTACAGTGCATTAGAGTATACTCTCCACCATCCGCATAGTGTTTCATCGACAATGCCGACATCGCACCCCTCTAAGGGGGAAAATTGCAGAACAACACACAGAGGGGAAAAGGTGACAAGTTTGGTCTGGATCCGTGATCTAACGTGGATGCACTTCAAGACAAAAAAGTTCGTTAAAGCTAAGAAACTCAATGACAAACATTGACATGCAATTCTTCACATGATCAGGACCTGACCGAAATATCTCTGTGTTCCCACCCAATTCTAATTTCCTTGTTCCTTACAACATGGAGTCCACATATGTTAACTTCAAGGCTCTATCTATTTTATATCAACTATCAAACACAAAGTTCATGAGAAACTGCAAACTTCTTCCAACTATATCAGTTGCTGTTACTTTCAAGTTCCAACCATACACTTCACATGATTGAAGAGGTACAGACTGACCCACAAAGCATGTAAGCAATGCAGAATCACCCAAATCCAATTTATCACGTGGACGATAGATAAAAGACCAAACTATTTAGTTATTAGAATTTTAGAGTTCATAATCTGCCAGCTTGAATCCACATATCAATTATTCTGATGCTTTAAGTCCTCATGCCACCTATTCAAAATCATCTTGAGTTATTGGTTTTGCATTCTCTTTTCCAATATGCAGTGCTTTTTTCTACATGCTTTCGCCATTCATATATGAAAAAATTAAAGGACATACCTTTCAGTGCGGAAGCGAAGGATTTCGTTGCTCGAGAATCGCCCACAAATTGATACAAATGATTAAGCAATGGCTACTAGAATCATCGTTGATTCCATGTCCTAGACCCAAACATCGAGTGAAGGTGAAGCAGCCATGAGAGGGAGAGATGGGAGTGTTGTGTTTGAGGGTTAATATGGCTGCTACATAATTAAATCCTGAACCGCCTTTATATAGGTTTTGGTCATAATATCCACCACCAATTTGGTGGCAATCATGGCTGTCTAACTCTAGTTTACTAAGGCCAGCCAACAGCTCCTATTCGGTCACGCAAGCCATAGGTTACATGTCTCTCCATGAATCACAACTCTTTAGGCTTCATACTAGGAATGAGACGTGCAGCTAGAAACCGACAATGTTATATTAAGTTACCATCTAACATAACACGATACCCCAAATCTTCCAAATATCACCGGTAGCATACTAGTCCCTTTATGCTAAATGATATATCACAATATTAAATAATCAAGATAATTGCCCGGGCTGATATGGTGAAGATAGATAGGTTTCGTTAAACATTCATGATATTCCATGTTAACTTAACTGTTTTCCTAATATGCTCTTGTTGAATAGTATACATCGTAAGCCTTAAAAAGCCCATTAGGATAGCATCATCAAGCTTTGACCTCATATCATAGCTTTAAGTCGAAGGTTCATCGTCCAAAGGGTTACATAGTGACAAAAATATAGAGAAGTCAATTAGCACTCCCTATATAGGTCGTCTAGTAAGTGCATACAGTATGAAAGGTGTGTCATGACACAACTCACACTTAGCAGGGCATATTACTTTCTGTGCCATGCGAATCGTCAGTCTAGATTTTACCCAAAAACCTCACCTGAGCCACTAGATTAATACACTAAATGTTAATCTTGACACTCAAGACTCAGCTTTTAAGGTTTCAATATGAAATTGAATATTTCATGTTCGGCTCCATCGAGTCTCATTTTGAACATACTTAGGCGACTATAGTTTGTCGTTTGTACACTCTTAGTATTAGGAATTACTATTACATACCTAGTGCCAATATGATTCAGTCGTATCATGCCTGCTGCTCAAGCTTCTGAGCGATTGCCTATGTGACTAGATCAATCAGAAGCCTGTGACATTTCAATATGCGTAACACATGATAGTGAAACATGAGCATTTAGAATAAAAACTCTTTACAAAAGAAACATATCCATCATATAATAAGATACACGCAATCACTTAACCTTGCATATTCTTAGACTTGTATATGAGCTTTAAACGCACCACTTGGAAATAGGTTTAGTTAAGGGATCAACAATCATCTTGTTAATATACATAACTTAATATCAATGTTCTTTGTCTCTATGGTAACCAGCAACATACTCTGCCTCCATACTCAACATTGGTATACAGTTTTGCTTCTTATTGCACTATGATATGGCTTCCCACTCAGGGTGAATACATATCTTGAGGTTAACCTAGACTTGCCCGGGTTAACACCCCAATCAACATCCGAGTATCCCCTCGCCCTTAGATCTTTACCCTAATAGCAAAGGAAGAGGTCAACAGTACCAAGAAGGTGGTGCATGACTCTATTTTACGGCTTGCCAGCGAGCCCGGTTACTTCGGTAGCTAAACTAACCGCAAAGCAAATGCCAAGCTATATGCATAACATGACATACATTAAGCTCCCTATCACAATAGTGTAGGGAACAATGCTCATTTTCTCATTTTCATAATTTATTTTAGGGCATTAATCCAGATTTAAGGTCAAACCATTCTTAACTAGAGTATCTATGAGTTTGGAATTAAGTATATGAAAACATTCCAAGTCCTTTTAATGTACTCTTCCCAGCAAAAATCGAGGATGTTCTTGGAGCGGTTTTTGACTATTTCCATGCCTATGACTTATCTAGCTTCAACCATATCCTTCATCTCAAAGATAGAGGATAATTATTTCTTAGTAGCTTCGATCATCTCTAAGTTGTTCCCAGCTAGAATCATGCCATCAACAGACGTGGTAAGAAACATAATCCCCCTTGTTGTTCTCTTAACATACATGCAATGATATTCTAAAACCATAAATAAGCCAAACAAAGTAATGGCTAAAGCACCGAGATCTAGAACATTCTTAAGACCATATATAGACTTTTAAGACGCCACACCTTATCCTCTCAACCCTTTGATACAAAACCATTAATTGGTCCATATAGATCTCTTCCTCAAGGTTGTCATTGAGAAAATTAGTCCTTATGTCCATTTAGAACAACTCGAAGTCTAAATGGGCAACCAGGACTAGAAGTAGGCGAATAGAACCTAATTTCACCATAGGAGAAAAAGTTTCTTCATAGTCTAGACCCTCAATTCGGGTACAATCATTCATCACTAGATGAGCCTTGAACTTATTAATTGATCCAACTGTCCAATGCTTGATCTAGAAAACTCATTTGTCTCAATAGACTTTCGTCGAGGTGGAAGATCGATGAGTTCCCAAATCTTATTTCTTCCCATTGAGTCCATCTCATCCCTTATAGAGTCTATCCACTCTTAGGTGAATCAACTCCCTCTTAAAGAGAGGCAGACTCATCTACCTCCAATGGAGTGCACAGGGATGTTTCCTCTTCGATCTAAAAGTATCGTTGATGAATTTTTCTATGTTCACTCCTTTAAATTCTGGGACCTTCATTACTTGCCTACCTCATTGAGGAATCCCTCCCCTATCTCTAATAGGTGTGAGATAATTTGCATTCAAAGAATCACTCCCACTATCCTTTTGAGTGGTGACATCCTGAATATGTGGACTAACCACACACAGAGGACTTAGAGATTGTGGATGAATCTCATCGTTAGGTTGATTCTCGTCAGGAATTGGAAATTGAGAATAAATCTGATGCACTTCTAAGCCCTAAAAGAACAAGGATTAAGAAGGGATCGTAAAGGGAGTGCCGTTCGAATGTAGCTTAATAATGAAAGAGAAGATAAAACTAAGGATCTTGGATAAGATGTCACCACCAAGATTCTTAGAGCTCAACTTCAAGATCAAGTGAGATAAGATATCACCACTCAATTGATCAAGAAGAACTCTTGAACACCACTCTAGAGAGCTAATCTAGAGATAAGCAAGAGAGAAAGTTACAAGAAGGGAGATAACACTCAACCTTGTGATTAAACTCACTCAATTTCATTCGTTGATGTCCAAAGTACACATCCAAGGGCCTTTTATAAGCAAAGAAGACTCTAAAAATGCTGCTAACTCATGAGTTACAAAGCATTAAACACTAGGAAAGCAAAAGACAAGGAATTTAAACAAGGCTATTAAGACAATGACTCTTCTAGAATCTAAGCTATTACAACTCCATCCTTTCAATGTGTAACCTCCCAAATATTCCAAAAAATATGCTGGGATCTCTGAAATTTAAGCCAAGGAGCCATTGGGAGCCGTTGGAGAAGCATAAACACACACTTAAGGCTTTCAATCCACGCATTAAATACAGCCGTTACAATCTGCAGCAAGGTCAACTTCTCTGAGCCATAACGCCGTGGATACTACTCCAAATTGAACAAATGAGGTATCCCTGGAAAGCTTAAGAAGTCTAGTTTCCAATGGTTCAAGTGGCATTGGATTTGGACCTGCCAATCGAAAGATATGGGCCGAACAATCCAAGCTGCC
This sequence comes from Carnegiea gigantea, assembly GCA_029747015.1. Taxonomy (NCBI): domain Eukaryota; kingdom Viridiplantae; phylum Streptophyta; class Magnoliopsida; order Caryophyllales; family Cactaceae; genus Carnegiea; species Carnegiea gigantea. The sequence goes on from JAKOGI010002236.1 coordinate 68,282, forward strand.
AGAATTTTAACTGAAAACTGGCAGTTTTGATAGCTGGGATTTGAAGGCTGAATTGAGTGGGTAAATGAAGTCCAAATGACTAGATTCTTGGCTTATTGGAAAGCTTATTTCTGGAACTAAAAGACCCAAGTAAAAAGAAAAGCCCAAAGTGACGTTAAGTCAGGCAACGAAGGTCAGAAATGTGGGACTAGCGCATGGTAAAACCGGAAAAGAAACCTCCGGGGCTTCAAATTGACTACTCATGATCTTAAGAACCTTTTGAACATCCTTAGGCTTGGGTTGACCATCATCATGATCCACCAGAGGTGCATCATCCTCCCCTTGTTGAAGAGAATTTGTCCTCAAATTCTGAAGCTCGTCATCATCATAATAGGGTTTAAGATCCGCGCCATTGAAAGTGCACGAAACCCCATACTCTCCGGGTAGATAAATCTTGTAAGCATTGTCATGAATCTTCTCAAGAACTGTAAATGGTCCATCAGCCCTAGGCATGAGCTTGGATTTCCTTTTAGAAGGAAACCTCTCCTTTCGAAGATGAACCCAAACTAGATCTCCAGGCTGGAATATAGCTTTCTTACAGTTCTTGTTTGCTTGAGCTTGGTACCTCGCATTTGCCTTCTCAATTTGCTCTTGGACGTTCTTATGAAGATCTTGGATTTCTTTCACCCTTTTGCTGGCTTCAACATTCATTTGCTCTATGTGAATGGGCAAGAGATCAAGGGGACCAAGAGGATTTTGTCCGTACACAATCTTGAAGGGTGACTCATTGGTGGTTCGACTTGGTGCTCTATTGTAGGCAAATTTCGCATGAGCAAGTAGTAGATCCCAAGTCTTCAAATTTTTCTTCACAAGGACTCTAAGCAAAGTCCCCAATGTGTGATTCACCACTTCAGTTTGACCATCCGTTTGAGGGTGGCAAGTAGTACTAAAATTCAATTTAGTTTCCAACTTCCTCCAAAGAGAAATCCAAAAGTGGCTAAGGAATTTGGAATCACTATCCGAAACAATAGAGAGAGGAATTCCATGCAATCTTACCACTTCTTTAAAATATAGGCTGGCAATATGGGAGGCATCATTGGTCTTGTGACAAGCTATAAAATGGGTCATTTTTGAGAACCGATCCACGACCACCAAAATAGAATCTTTGTTACGTTGAGTTCGCGGTAGTCCAAGCACGAAATCCATGCTAACGTCCAACCATGGTCCTTGTGGAGTAGGCAACGGGGTATAAAGACCTTGAGGCAACACATGGCTTTTGGCTATTTGACAAGTTGAACACCTTTTGATAAGGTCTTGAATGTCTTTGAGCATATGGGGCCAAAAATAGTGCTCTTTGACCATGATGTATGTCTTGTCTTCTCCAAAATGACCACCAAGTGCTCCTCCATGAACTTCTCTAAGTATGAGTTCACGGGTGCCACACCTTGGCACACAAAGGCGGTTTCCTTTGAACAAGTATCCTTCATGAATGGAATAGTCTCTTTGAGGGTGTGACTGGCAAGACTCATACAATTCCTTGAAATCTTCATCATTTTTGTACAAAGACTTGAGATGTTCAAATCCAAGCACACATGTTCCAAGTTGGAATAAGAGTAGGTACCTCCTAGAAAGAGCATCTGCACCTTGATTGAGCTTTCCAGATTTGTGCTTAATCACAAAATGGAAGGATTGCAAATACTCCACCCATTTAGCATGCCTTGAGTTCAATTATGTTGGCCTTGAATGTATTTTAAGGCCTCATGATCGGAGTGCAATATGAACTCATTGGCTATCAAATAGTGAGTCCAATGTTCAAGGGCACGAATGATAGCAAAGAACTCCTTATCATAGGTAGAATACCTTCTCCTTGAGTCACTTAGCTTCTCACTAAAGCAGGCGATGGGCTTTCCTTCTTGAGATAGGACGGCTCCAATGCCAACTCCGGAGGCATCACACTCTACTTCAAACACTTTATCAAAACTTGGAAGAGTGAGAATCGGCGCTTGAGTGAGCTTCTCCTTGAGTTCTTCAAAGGACTTTTGGGCTTGACTAGTCCACACAAACTTGGTTCCTTTGAGGACTTTGGTCATCGGGGCTGCAATTGAGCTAAAGTTACGGATGAACCTCCTGTAGAAGGAAGCTAACCCGTGAAAACTCCGAACATTGTACATTGAAGAAGGTGTTGGCTAAGATTTGATAGCCTCCACCTTACTAGGATCCACTTGTATTCCTTTGGCCGAAACAATATAGCCTAGGAACACCACTTCAAGAGAGAAGAGAGTACACTTCTTGAGATTCCCGTAAAGCTTCTCTTGTTCTAAGACCTCCATAACTTGTTTAAGATGCTCATAATGCTCCATCTCAGTCTTACTATAGACTAGGATGTCATCGAAGTAGACCACCACAAATTTGTTAAGGAAAGGCTTGAACACTTGGTTCATCAATCTCATAAAGGTACTTGGGGCATTGGACAGGCCAAATGGCATGACCAACCATTCATAGAGGCCCTCCTTTGTTTTGAACGCTATTTTCCATTCATCACCTTCTCGGATCCGGATTTGGTAGTAACCGCTTCTAAGGTCAATCTTCGAAAAGTACACGGATCCATGGAGCTCATCCAACATGTCTTCCAATCTTGGGATTGGATGCCGGTATTTAATAGTGATCTTGTTGATAGCCCGACTATCCACGCACATCCGCATGGTTCCATCCTTCTTAGGAACAAGAAGGGCGGGAACGACACAAGGACTTAGACTTTCACGCAGTAGTCCTTTGGCAATGAGCTCTTCAACCTGCCTTTGAATCTCTTGGGTATCCTTCGGGTTCATTCGATATGCGGGCTTATTGGGGAGTACGGCTCCAGGGATGAGGTCAATATGGTGTTGAATGGTTTTTTAGGGGGCAAGCCGGGTGGAATTTCATCGGGAAAGACTTGTGAATAGGCTTGTAGGAGTTTGATGGCTAAGGGATGTGTAGGAGCTTCGGTTTGATCATGAGTGGGGGTGTAAAGGATCATTTCTTTGTGGGGTTTAAATTCATGGTGCTCGGCTAAGAGGGTAGGTTCAAGGAAAGAAAGGTAAACCTCTCTATCCTTAAGTGTTTCTTTGGACTTTGGCTTGATGACATTTTGTGGGGCTAAAGGAGCTAGGGTGATTTTCCGGCCATCTTTGTGGAAGGTGTAAGTATTTAGGAAACCATCATGTTTTACCTTCCGATCATAGAGCCAAGGCCTTCCCAAAAGGATGTGACAAGCATCCATGGGAATAATGTCGCACCATAGCTCATCATGATAGCTTTTCCCAATGGAAAAGGAAATCAAGCATCTATGCGAGACTTGTAATCCTTTACCTTGGTTAAGCCATTGAATAGAGTAAGGTTGGGGGTGCGCTTCTGCCTTCATCTTGAGCTTCTCTACCAAGGTGGTTGAGGCCACATTGGTACAACTTCCTCCATCTACAATAAGAGAGCAAACGCGGCCATTGATTGTACATCTTGTATGAAAGATGTTTTCTCTTTGCACCGCATAGTTTGCATCCTTGTGACCACTTAAGGTCCTCCTTAGTACCAACAATTCTCCTTCATCCGCTCCTTCAACACATTCCTCCATTCCTTCCATCTCGTTTTCAACCTCCTCTTCCCTACCTTTTTCTTCCTCCATGTTTTCATATTCCACCAAGGTAATAACCTTTCGGTTGGGACACTCCGAGGCTATATGTCCAAACCCATGGCATTTGTAGCACCTCCGCTTCTCAAATGGATTTTGAGGGGGTTTGGGATCATTTGATTTGTGGCTAGAGGAAACTGGATTGGTATTTTGTGGCTTAGGAGGTAGTGGGTTGCTCCCCTTATTGAAAGGGAAACTATGGCTCAAAGGTCTTGGAGGTTCTCTTCAAAGCCTGGTTTTTCTTTGGAGCTCAACTTTGTGGGCAAGGGCACAAACTTCGTCAAGGGTAGTATAGTGTTGTAGCTCCACAACATTCCTTATAGATTCATTTAAGCCTCCCAAGTAGTGGATAATGGTTTGGTGTTCACGCTCCCGTAAATCACAAACCATGACAAGTCTCTCACACTCTCGGGTATACTCCTCCACACTTTTCGACTCTTGTCTAAGGTTATGGAGTTTGGTGTAATTATCGAAAAGGTAATGGGGTGGTAGAAATTTGGCTTTTAGCTTTTCTTTCATTTTCCTCCAACTTCTCACATTTTCCTTCCCTTTTCTAACTCTTTTAGCCTCAATATTACTCCACCAAATGGAAGCATACTTACGTAGTTTTAAGGCCACAAGTTTGACCTTTTTATCATCTAGCACGTCCTTGAATTCGAACACTCTTTCCACCGTGTTGAGCCAATCTAGGAACTCATTGGGATTGAGGTGTCCTTCAAACTCGGGAATTTCAACACGGAAATCCAAGGTTTGTTGTCTACCTCGTTCTCTTCTTCTTGGCCTCCTTTCTTCTTCTTCGTTGGAGTCATGGTAACTCTCCACTTCCCCTTCAGAAGGCTCGTGAGCACTACCCGTGGGGGGACTTAAAACTTCTCTTCGGTTCATCCTCATTGTTCGGTCTAGTTGTTTCCTCAAATACTCAAGTTGGGCATCCTTTTCAGCGTTTAGCTTTAAAGCCTGCTCCAACTTCTCTTCTAATGACATGCTTGAAGACATAGCGGTGGTTTTTTGTGAAAGTATCCTGGAAAGAGGGGGGCACGGTCGTGCTGTATGGCACGGGATGACCGTGCGGATTTGCTGTCGAGCAAAAAAACTGTGAAAGCGAGAGTGGCACGGTCGTGCTCAGGCGCACGGAGCAGCCGTGCTGAACTTCTGTCTAGGCAACGCTGATTTTGTGGTGTTGTGAGCAGAGAACGTGTTTGGGATTAATTTGGGAAGCTTTGGCCAAGAGAGTAACCTACTCTGATACCAAATGATGCACTTCTAAGCCCTAAAAGAACAAGGACTAAGAAGGGATCGTAAAGGGAGTGCGGTTCGAATGTAGCTTAATAATGAAAGAGAAGATAAAACTAAGGATCTTGGATAAGATGTCACCACCAAGATTCTTAGAGCTCAACTTCAAGATCAAGTGAGATAAGATATCACCACTCAATTGATCAAGAAGAACTCTTGAACACCACTCTAGAGAGCTAATCTAGAGATAAGCAAGAGAGAAAGTTACAAGAAGGGAGATAGCACTCAACTTTGTGATTAAACTCACTCAATTTCATTCGTTGATGTCCAAAGTACACATCCGAGGGCCTTTTATAGGCAAAGAAGACTCTAAAAATGCTGCTAACTCATGAGTTACAAAGCATTAAACACTAGGAAAGTAAAAGACAAGGAATTTAAACAAGGCTATTAAGACAATGACTCTTCTAGAATCTAAGCCATTACAACTCCATCCTTTCAATGTGTAACCTCCCAAATATTCCAAAAAATATGCTGGGATCTCTGGAATTTAAGCCAAGGAGCCGTTGGGAGCCATTGGAGAAGCATAAACACACACTTAAGGCTTTCAATCCACGCATTAAATACAGCCGTTACAATCTGCAGCAAGGTCAACTTCTCTGAGCCATAACTCCGTGGATACTGCTCCAAATTGAACAAATGAGGTATCCCTGGAAATATTAAGACGTCTAGTTTCCAATGGTTCAAGTTTCATTGGATTTGGACCTGCCAATCGAAAGATATGGGCCGAACAATCCAAGCTGCCAGAACTGTAACTGAAAACTGGCAGTTTTGATAGCTGGGCTTTGAAGGCTGAATTGAGTGGGTAAATGAAGTTCAAATGACTAGATTCTTGGCTTATTGGAAAGCTTATTTCTGGAACTAAAATACCCAAGTAAAAAGAAAAGCCCAAAGTGACGTTAAGTCAGGCAACCAAGGTCAGAAACGCGGGACTAGTGCATGGTAAAACCGGAAAAGAAACCTCCGGGGCTTCAAATTTACTACTCATGATCTTAAGAACCTTTTGAACATCCTTAGGCTTGGGTTTACCATCATCATGATCCACCAGAGGTGCATCAAAATCTCATTCTCCTGAACAAAAAAACCTCCACCGTTCCTATCGGATAGAGAAGACGTACTATCCTCGGTGACTTGGTGAGAATTCAAATCTTCCTTCTCACTAAGAGATGGTTCAAGGTCTTGTTATAACTCATACAGTTCGAGGTCCTTTTTAATTTTATCAATGCGTGGGAACTCATCCTCAAGAAAATCGATACTATGGGACTCAGTTTCTATCTTGTCGCCATTTCGATGTTCCCCGTACATCACATATCCTTTGAAATGTTTTGGATACCTATGAACACCATATTAGTAGTTTTCCAACCAAGTTTCTAATGTTTATGAGTTGGGTTATGCACATAACTAGCCAAACCCCATGGGTGTAAGTGAACCGAGGATGACTTTTTGCCATACCACAACTCATATGGAGTGGAAGGTACACTTTACGTGGTACATGATTAAGGACATAAGCTGTTGTGAGCTACGCATCTCTCAAAAACTAATTAGGAGGTTAGCATGTATCATCATTGACCTGACCATGTCAATCAATGTGCAATTCCTATAATATGCCAGATCGTTTTTGTTGTGGAGTTTGTGGAATCGTTAGCTATCTTTGTATACCTTTTTCTTCACAAAATTCTTTGAACATATCACAGAAATGTTCAGTATTTCCATTGGTAAAAAGATTCTAACTTTTGTTCCAATTGAGTCTTTAGCTACAAAGCATTTGAACATACCAAGTGCCTTATAATAGTGACATCTTAGATACGCATACTTATATCGCGAATAATACATTGCCCCATGACGTGCTTTAACATTCATATGCCCACAAATGTCAAAGTGAACTAACTCTAAGGTATTTGATGCCATTGAAGTCTTCCTAAAAGGCTTTATGGTTGCTTTACCAGCTAAGCATGGCTCACGTTTAGCTAACTAAATCCTAGCGAGTCGGTCTAAAAATTCATCTTTAGCTAGCATACTCATTTTATCTTGACCCACATGGCCAAGTTGAGCATGCCACTTAACAGATTCAAAATCAGAGTCAAGATATGAGACAAAAGCAGAAGATGCATTATTATAAACATTGTTCAAATCGAAAACATTGAAATCACCTTTCAATATTCCATGGTCAAACAAATTGTCATTATATAAAATGTTTAAACCATTAGAATGAAATTCAAAAAAGAAACCCAATCTCAATAAAGAGACAAAAGATACAGGGTACACGACACCGCTAGTGCGTAGAGAGCATTGTGAAGAATCAATGTATTCCCCTTCACAAAGTCTGAGTTGATATATCCGTGTGCCAAGGACATCTTCTTCACTACCATTCCCTAGCAAGAGCCTATGAACCTACTACGTAGTCATGAAACTCCACAAAATAGCTCTGTCTTAAACCATGTGCTTGATTACTCCTGTGTCCACAATCCGACCAGGAAGAGAGTTGGCAACTAACGCATGGTAGCACAGATTTGATTCAGGAGTAACTATGAAAGGAAGTATCTTAGTCGACGTAGGACAATCCCAAGCTTAGGATCCATTCTTTCCATAGTTATTGCATTTCACACATGTTATATTATTCACTTAGATTGAACCAGATCTTAAGTTAATCCCACATGTGCTTCGCAATGGATAACTCTCAAATTCTCCTATCAGATCATCATATATGTTATACAACATAGTACAACATGCTAATCGATCCTTCTCAAACCAATCCTGGTATGTCTTTAAACTCTCTTGATACTACTCACTAATAGTAACATCTATGTAATTCTCATCTTTGTCTGCCCTAGCAGACATAGAAGTTGTAAAGTGTTCTAATAGTTTACGCTCGTTCAGAAGAAACTAAATATTCTGACGCTAAATGCCATACTTAGTGTCATCCAACTTTTCATTCGTGAACAAATCATTAATATGTTTTAATTGTCATGCCTAGAAGTACATATTGATACATGGAGTCAGGCATATTTTCAATCAAAAACTTCATCATTCATGTCGTATGATTGAAACTTTTGCCAAGCTCATAATCATCACACACAAACAAAAATTAAAAATTTCTATGGTTTAATTACCACAATTTTCTCAAAAGTTCACAGAGAACATAATTGTTAAACTAATTAGCATACTGGCTAAGAAACATCACAAAGATATCCAACTTTATCATGTAAAACAAATTTACGTGAAGTTATATTATATAAAACGAATTTATATATTCATATTAACATGTTAAGTATATGTCATATGAAAAAAAAAACTATTCAATGACATATAATAGACAATTATATATAACCAACCCAAAAATTCATATTATTGTATAAAACATATTTATATAATAAATAAACTATATTGCACAACATATTCACAAAAATATAAAAAAATATATAGTAATAATAATATGGTGCAAAACGTACTTTAACTTGCATAATACTAAATAAAACACATTTGTATAGATTTACTGAATTATAATTGGCATGAAACATATTCACGTCATATTTTAAAACATACTTTTGTATAAAACGTAGTGATAGAACACGACTAATAACATGAAACACACTCAAAAGTATTTGTAAATTACAAAAAACATTCATAATATTACAAATTCAAAATTTTATGGAACGAATTCATAAAATAATGCTTAATTACATCACAAGACACATGAAACAAATTCATATTTATTAACATGGGCATTGCTATTCACAAATGCTCATGTAATTTGCATATATGTAAAACGCATTTATATAACATCACTAAATAATGGAGATGAAACATATCCGTGAAATATTTTTTATCATAATATTATATAAAACATGTTTATACAATATGATTTATTATATGAAATGTATTCAAATATTACTTGTAAATTATTATATAAAATGTATTCATATAATATTGCAATTCTAAATTGCCATGAAACGAATTCATAAAATAATTATATAACACATACATCTAAGTAAAGGCATGAATCGTATTCTTATAAAAAAAATGTTAAGCACAGTATTATATAAAACATATTAGATAATATAACTTATAATATTGAACTAATTCATATAATAGCATGAAAAAAAAAAATCACAACAGTAATTAGAAGTTTGGAACAAATCCATACTCTAGAGCATACTAAAAGGAAGGAAGTAGGAGCACAATAAAAGTAAATAGACCAAAGAAAACAGGGGCCTTGGCCCAAAATAAAACCACATGACTGGAGAAAAAAAAACACTTACCCCCAACAATAAATCCCTAGCCCTCTCCCTTTCTCTGACCTCTGCCTGTCCTCACCTCCAAGGCGAAAGAATGGAGCTCAAAACATCTTCTGGATAGCCTCAACACCATGAATGATCTTCCTCTAACCTTTTTCTAGCAATCCTACCCATTCAGGCCACCAAGAAGGCACAGAGAGGATCAATGCCATCAACGCTGTAGCCATCGAACCCTCGTCCTAAACAACAGCCACATGATACAAAACCACCACCTTCTGCTTCCAATTGAATACAGACCTAAGATCTCGCTAAATTGACAACGCCAGGGGCAGATCGGCTACCAAAGTAGCCAAAATACAATGACGACATGCCCCACATGCATCTCACATGGCGACGCATGGCTTACAAGTGGCGGCATGTGGCAGTGTTTCCATGGTTTCTTTGGTGGTTCCTAGTAGATCGACATGTGGTGGAGCTAGTAGAGGAAGGAGGCAGTCAAAAGAGACCTTCGTCGGTGGCGTGTGACAGACACGTGCCACCCCTTCAAGGCGATTCTGATGGTTATGGCTCGGTCTCGTTATCTTCTTCTAACCATTATCAAAATTACCCTTTTTTATATATTATTACGGGTACTGGGGGGATGTCCGTAGGCCAGCAAAGCCTCACCAAGGTTGACCATTATGACAATCGTCTCGTGGTAGTCATGGGTGTGAAGGTTCGTTTGTTGGTCGGACAGTTAGGGCAAGTCCAGGGTACAAAGGTCATGGGTCCGTACCTTGGAGGGTCAAGAATTTGGGGTTAGGGCTTGGGGGTAATAACAATTATGCTAATAATAACTTTTAATCAATCATACAGAATCAATCCGACATGAAGTGCAAATCCAACGTCAAAGAGATAATCAAACACATCTTCTTAAACAAGTCCTTCCACCTTCACATACTTACTGAATTCACTATGATAAACAAAAGTAGTGTTTCTACAATGCATTAATATCTTTCCTCGTGCAATCAATGCATACTTCTATTTTCAAGGGCTCTTATTAGTCCATTAGGAGATGTACAAATCCATTGTATTCTTTTAAACTTACACTTTTAAAATTTATTTAAACTTGAAAAGAATAGATACTCCGAATCAAGGATCTCTCTAAGGTAATTTACCATCCCATATTCTCAATCTTTTAGGAAGGGATCATTTAGAATGATTGAATTTACTAAGAATCTAACATCACCATCTCTAGATCTATCATAAAAGAAGACTATAGGACTCCATGATTCCCAAATTTCATAGAAATGATAGTTGTAGTAGTCAACGCAGACTGCATACGAGCCGTTGAACCATTTTTCTTGAACATGAGCACTTATTTTTGCTTTAACATCATAAGGACATCTTAAATAATTCATTTGTAATTCTAAAATGTTGAATTTCTATAGTATTAAATACGTAGAAGATAATAATCCATAACATGATACTCTTTGTATGAAATTATGAAATATACATAAGAATTCTACTGGATGGAAAGACCAGTTTTAGTAGTAATGATATTTCATTTTGAATTTCCTCCTTTTCTCATAAGACTTCTACTCTGATGGTCATCATTAGTAGCTCATGAATTAAACTATCCGTAAGAAAATTCTTAAATCCTCGTATATTTCTTTAATCCTGTATATATTGAATAGATAAAGAAAACTAATTAAACCATAATTACAAATGCAGGAGTCGTCTGCACTTGCATCCAAATCCAAATCCAACATTCAAAAGTCCTACGACCAGGCGGGGTGTAGGGGGTCGGATGTACCAACCTTACCCCGAATTGCTAAAACTATGATTCAGAAAACATAACGATATCAAGAATATTAACCAGTCTACAATGATTAAGATCTTTAAAGATGTTATTCATCCTTTTTTGGAATATTTGAATGACATCACTATCCACTCCTAATGTCCTTGAGAAGTACTAAAAGTGGTTAAAAGAATACTCTCTTCATCCACTTTTATCTGCCACTATCCATTTTTATAGTCCATTTTGAGAACTGCGATGCTTCTTGAATCATATTAAAAAGAATTGTTTTGTTAAGTATATAATAGCCGTCAAATACAGTATTATCATTGAGTTTTTTGTAATTAATTACCATTCTGGCTTTTCTTCATCCACTTACCATGAATGCAGGATTGGTGTGAGTGCTTTTACTATTCATGATTAATCTCTTATCCAAAGACTCTTTGATTCGTTTATAAAATTCTTAGATATCCTTATGTGTATACACTATTTGTTTAATTTGGATAAAATTATTGGATTTGACGAAGCAATTTTACAAATGTCTCACCTTTATCCCAATTTATTTTAAAATAGGAGTAGAGCTCTTTGCATAATTCTTCCTATTATTTAACAGTCTGCTCTTTAATCGATGACTCAAGTAGTGAGATTATTAGTGTACTTCAATGTTTAGATATTACCTTCACACTACGCTGGCTGCATCTAAACTCCATCTTTTGAAGAGTATATGCCTTATTTAATTTATCAATGGGAACAGGATGATGATTCATAGTGAATATAATCTGGCTTATTGTCTGTGGTTTGGAAATTATTTTCAATGATCATATCATGAGATGGTAGTAGCCCATATGACTAGTACAATGGATTGAACTCCTCTAATCTCAATAAATAACCCTTCTATGAGTTTATTATGGCTCATTGTGCTATTATTAGCTATTCTCACTTGTAAAGGATTCTTTACTTTTTTTCCCCATGAATTCAGGAAATAGAAAATTTTTCCCAAAACAAACAGAACAAGCACTATTGATGAAAGCATACAATTAATATATATTAATTATATACACAAAGCATATATCTATTGGAAAATAAATGCTATTAAGATTAGTATGGGTAACTTCATAACATATCTCCATAATCATTTTTTTACTAATTCATCCTTGCAAATTAGCTCACTAATGGCCCTTGTTTTGTATCAAATTATCTTTCTATCCAAACTTATACTTCGATTTATACTATACCTTACAGGTTTAAAACCCTTTCTACTCATTTTATTAGTCATACTAGTTGTTTCATCTTCTTTAACTTTTGTTTAGCTAATGAATATGCTTCTCATCATACCCATACTTCTTAATAGTTGGGGTTTAATGGTAATTTTTTCATTCTCATTAATTTTTATTACATATTTCTTATTGATTTTTGTAGGATTGGCAAAACTAGTTATCTAAGACTTATTAATTTTTCCTCCTATGGATTGGACTTTAACCTTTAAATTTTCTGCATTGAAGGACTTTCAAAAATTTCTACCTCAATCATTGTTAGCTTAATCTTTGGATGCATAGTGTAGATCATTTTCCAAAATATCATTAGTGGGTAGCATCCTCCATCCCAACTATTTTTATCTTAACAGAATGAAAGTTTTAGTAAATTTACCTTTTACACTCACATGATATCCAGGTCCACAATTGAATCCGACTAAATCATTATGCAAATTGGTCTTAATCTCTTGATGATTTGGTTATTAAATTTAGTATGCTTGATATCATAGAGCAAATAATAAAGATTGATATCTTTGACATAATACTGTAATAGCGTAATTTGAACTTGGACACTACAAACATAGAGATACTTGAACTTTTCTATCCTTCTTATATTTAAGAATATTTTCCTTATTAATAAGATTCACCTCTCCGACATCAAATTCAAATTTTTTATTTCTGAATCCCCTTCCATGATTTTGTATATGCATTTACTCTTTTGATCTAACGACAGATTTTTTTGTATATCATATCTTTTTATCTTATAGGAAGGATGCAATCTCCTTTGATCTCTTCATTCTCATTATCTACTCCAAATTCTTCTCCCTAAAGGTCGTCGAGACTAATTGAACTACTTTCTATCATATGACTAGTTTCTTCATAATCACTTTCTTCATATTTATCTTCCATTACTTTTTCCACAATTTCTTGTTTGTTGTCATGACAGTTTAACACTTCTTCTTTGCTAAGCTTAAAACAGTCTAAATTACCCAAAGTTTCAATAAGCTTGTTATTCTTTTTGTTTTTGCAGTCGTTTGCATAATGCAATACTTCTCCACTTGTCCAAAACTCATAGCTGTTTTTTTCTTGCTAGACAATAAGTGGTTTTGCTTTAAAAAAACTTCTGTCTTATGGGGCTTAGCTTGTTATAGTATTTTCTCTTATATTTTTTTTTCTCTCTTTTGCTCATTAAAGCTATTTTTCTTATAAAATTTTCTCTTTCTTCTTTTCTCAGGTTTATTTTCCCATTGATAAGGAGTATCCCAACAGGATAGAAATTGTTTCTTCATTTTTCATTATTCTTTGGGAGATCAAGACATTGATCGTTTAGGCATTCTCTTAAGCATGAGATTCTTGTACCAAGGGTATCAATCACATCCACATTTTCAAGCCATGTAATGTATTTTTATTGATTATAGGATTTATGAGATAACATAATTTGTCATAAAATATATCAAGATTGCTTTCATTATGCCCAATTCTGTAATAATATTGACTAAATTCTACAATATAAATTTTTGGATACTTCACGCCCTAGAGCTCTATACTATTAATCTTTCTTTACTACTCTCTAGCCTCTTCCTCAAGATCAAGTTTAGCTCTGATAAATTTAGTTTTGATTTCCTTACATAATTTTTTGAACAAGCAACTGGTGTTTCCATCATTGTTAATACATGCTTACCTTACTCATTTAATGGGTAGTACCAGTAAGCTAAAATGCCCAAAAACTATATTCAATATAGTTTAGGAAATTTTCAGCGGTCTATGTGGTATTCAAGTTTAGAACACTATTCATACCCCTTTTCTAATGTTTAAATATTTATTTTTGGTTAACAATTCCATGTATGTTTAAGATGTAACTTGTTTGGTTACTTGAGGTAAGGTTGATTTCTTCAAAGGATGTGATTTTCTTCAGGATGAATCCAAAGAAAAAGTTAGTCATTCGTCCTGCTAGAATATATCTATGTCTTATAAAAATGGGTATTTCATCTAGACTATTCGCCAAACTCTTCAGGTTTCGAAATCATATTGTGAACTAAATTGGATTCAAATTCGCCATTGAGTTCTTCACCAATTTCATTGCTTTCACTTTTAAACGATTTTCCATATTTTTTTTAATCTAGTTTCCTCCTAACTTCTTCTAAATGAATAACATTCATTAGGGATGAGCAAAAAAATCGGGTACCCAGTTCTGGACTCATAACTTGTTTAGTCCTGGCAGGTACGGACCTGGACCCGGACCCGGTTAGACTGGTTCCAAAATTTAGGATCCGATTACGACCGGGTCCGGTACTAGGTCCTAAAATTTTGGAACCAGATCAAGACCCAATACCTGATACCCGATCAAAATTTAAAGAATTTTGATAACAAAAAGATAAAAAGTAAACCCTTATTCCTCAAGTGATGTACCTTTTGTATCAATACCCAACTGCCAACTATCCCAATTTAACCCTTTGTCTTTTTTGCTTTCAATTTATCCCCGACTTATCTTTTATGTATCTCGACAACCATGAATTTCTTCCTTCAACTTTGGTTTTTCTCCTCATGAACCTTATTGCTTATTACGTATTTATTTTTTTATCATTTTGACAATTTCTCTCTCTTTCTCTCTCTTTTTCAAGTGAATTAAAATAATTTTTAGATTTCTCATTCATTTTGTAATCTTGATTGGTGAGTTTCTAATTAACAATGCGAATCTTCTTTACTGCTTATTGCATATTTCATTTAGCATATAATTTAATTTTTAGGAATTTAGCTTTCGATATGAGTTCTCAACTTCCTTCAATCCTTCCCCTCCCTATTTTCTTAGGGGACAAAGAGAGGGAAAAAGTTAAAAAAAAAAAATTACTTATAAACCAGGTATTTGAAATTAGACCAGGTCCCGGATTGGGTCCAAATTCTAGGACCTGGTTTCAACCGCGTCCAGAATCGGTTCCAATCAGGGTTAGTTTCGATTACTAAAAATTCAACCGGGTACCCCGTCTCGCTCACCCCTAACATACATATCCTCTAGTTTAATTATGTTCATTTGGTGATAAGCATTTGAAGTCATTGATTGAATTACCAAAACCACGTCCAGGACAGGTTCCAACCAAGTTCAGTTCAGGTACCGAAAAATTTAATCGGGTACCCTGTCCCACTCACCCCTAACATCCATATTGTAATTAGGTTCATTTGGTGATAAGCATTTAAATACATTGATTAAATTGCCTCTAGTTTAATTGTCTAATTTCTTCCTAACTAAATCGCCACTCTCCTGCCTTTTCCGATGATAGATGATTTTTCCACTTTTTCTATTTTTATATCTTGCAAAAGGAATGAATTTTTGGTTTTTTAGGTTTTAGAAAGGATGTTTATGCTGCAACAAATTGCTTGTACTTAGTTCAGATTTTTCACTGTATCTAACTTCATTGATTGATGAAAGATGAATTATAGGCAATTAATTGCTTCTTTGCCTCCTTAACTTCAATCCCAATTTTTGTAAGCTTCACTTTTAATTCTAAAACAATATCAGTGATCTTGTTTAATTGCGGCATTACTGTCATCGATCCCTCTAGGGTGTGCAAATGTAAAAGAAAGACTAGAAGATGATGATTCAAACATTAAATACAATTAATTAGCGTAATTAACTTTTAGTTCATATTTTTGGTCGCGTGACTCTGATACTAATTGAAAGAAGATTTTGAGTAGTGTTTGTGAAAATAATGTCACATGCACAAAATTAACATTTTTGAAAGTGAGTTTTTAAAAACTAGGGTAAAATATGTAAATTTTAAAAGTTATAGGCGTTTCTCATGACCTAGAATAGTGCAATTGGACCTAAAAAATAATTATTGAAGGTCCTTTTTTCTTAGTTACCATATAAATCAAAGTATTTTATAACTATTTCTGAAAATAAAGAGTTTTTTTTATTATTACACAATAAGTTGTTATCCTTTGATAAATTAATTCGAATCTTGCCAACAGAAAGGAGTTACAAAAGTCACATGACATCCATGCTACCTTCGTTCAAGGATGCATCATCATACATATTCCTAAGGACTTCACTTGCAGTATAGTCTATCCTCTACCCATTACTCAAGAAGGCTATAGCATTTGGCCATCTCTACTTTTTCTCATATATTTGTATCACAACTATCCTTCAATGTGCTCCTCTCTCTGCTTCGATTCACAGAATTTCGCACCTTCTAGAGTCGACGTGGATTTAAAATGTGGCCAACTTGTGATGAAACAGCTACATTGAAAGGTTTTTGAGTTGGCTGAACTGCATTTTTGCCGCGATATGGAACGCGATTTCAGCATTAGAGTTGTTTTTCCATATCACGACCGAAACCGCAATCGTGACCCAAACCGCATTTTGAATCCTTGAGAGTCAATTCTTTAGTCCTATCGTCCCATCCCTCTTACTTACAAGTAGAGATAGGAAGTCTCTCAGGGTAGAGATAAAGCAATTTGAAATTGGGAAATCATCACACATGATGACCTCAATTTGGGCAACATTGACTTTGTAAGTACATACTCCATTGCCCCAGCTTTGGACTGATCATAAAGGTCTTATCTTTGTTTTCCACTGAATATGTCATTGCTACTTCTGGTTTGCCAATTGCTCCCGTGCTTTCTTTTATTGATCTTTTTCACATGACGCAGCTGATGGGATCAAAGATGTAGCCCTGCTGTTGCTCATTCGAGGATTTCTTTCGGGTGCATACCAACAGTACCTCGATAATTAAAAAAGTAAAACCACAATCTCCTGATTATGCTACGGAAGCTTTTGTGAATTAAAATAAAACCAATCTGAGGTGCAAGGAGTGAGCTCTTTTAGTCCCTTCAAGTGCACCATTGATGAATTGTCAGCCCTCTCATTGGGAGAATATGCACCCCAAAAAAAATATATTGATCATTATGAAGCCAAGTTCAGAATCCCCACCACTACTTGTGCTACATTGCTGCTAAAGCATCTGGGAATCAAAACAAGACCATAGAGTAGAGAAGCAAAGAGAAAGCTCTTCCAGCCTCTTCAAGTGCACCATTAATGAACTATAACAAGCCCTCTAATTGGCATAGTAAATGTAAGGATCTCTATCACACCCTTCTGTGTAGGGTCAGCTCTGTGTCATGGGCTGAACTCAAACTTAAACCTGTGTGGAGCTAGCAAAATCACTTGGAATCCTTCCTTAGTTCGCTAGTAATCCTTAAGTGATGCTTGCCGCATACTTAAGAAGTTAAGTAAGCACACACACACACACACACACACACACACACACACACACAAACACTCTCAAAGAGAACTTAGACAGAAAGTGGACACAAGAAAGTGTAGGAGAATGCCTTATATTGCACTTGGAAATGCTTAGTGCACAAATGAGCCGCATTGGGAGTATATATACACATCCACCTTCTCAATGAATGGAAAAGATCTATTTGGTCATACGACTAATTTTGTACATCCAGGATATTCTATACAAATATCCAAGATTCTGCACAAGTATTGAATTATTTATAATCCTATGGAATACTCTAGAATATACCTTAGAGAAATCCAGGGCATCCAAGAGTGGTCATTGACATCAGCTATTGGAGCACTTTGTCTGTGCATTAAGTACTACTAATGGCTTTCCTCCACATGTTGGTGGCCCTTGGCTCATGGTCTATCTCTTGTACATAGCAAGGAAGAGAATAACAAGATGTGATGATGATCCTGGAAAATAGAAATTCAATTTCCCTCTTAAGAATGTAAAGTTACAACTCAAGACCATTTTGACAATAGCCAAATAACTTACCGAAACCGCCAATGTGATTTTCACCTTAAGATATGCAAAATTTGCACTGTAAAAGAAAACTTCACAAGAATCAATAGTCATTGGTATATTAAGAAGCAAAATGTACTATAGAGATTCAAGATCTCCTGGATCCTAATTTTTAATACAAAATTTCCTTTTTGCTCTTAAACTTCGAAGACAACCCTCAAAGCACATTTCCAAACAAAATAAAATCCCTAATGTGCATAATGCACATGACATCTAGTCCCAATTCTAAGCAAGTTTCTGCTCCACAGAGAAACACATAATACAAATAATACATTTGCACATTAATGTTAATGTTTCTAGATCACAGGAATTGACTGGAACCTCTTAAGTCACATGTCTAACCAGGAAAAATATACGAAGGTACCTCAAGTTTTGTATAAAAAACAAATAGGACCTCAGTTTTTAAAATAACGGTAAGATACATTAACTTATGAAATAACCAACAGAAAGGACTCGATTTACTATTCTAATTTTAATATAATACTCTAATCTTTTCCTATTTGCAAATCAAACCCCAATCCTTAAGAACTTACTTTCGCAAATTTTAAACTTGTACATTTGATATTTTGCTCATTAATTTTACTCGAAGCCCTTTTTAATTTGGTATCCGAGCCACATGACAAAAAATAATTAAGATAATTAGGAGTAATTAGTAGTTAATTAAGCTTATTAACTGTGTTTAATGCTTGAATCTTCATCTTCTTGTCCTGCTCCTAATTATTTTCATATTGTGCATTCACCAAAAGAAACCACTTCAATAACACCTCAACTAAACTATATCACTGATGTAGTTTTAGAAGCCGAATTAGCAAAAATTAAGGCTAAAGTTAAGGAGATTAAGAAGTAACTGTCGATAATCCATCTTTCTTTGACATAGTGAAAAATTTGGTTTAAGTATTAGTACTCCATTTCAGCGTAATATCATTTTCCAAAATCCAAAAAACAAAAATCCATTTCATTCGCATGATGTAAAAATCCAAAAAGAAGTAGAAAAAAAACCAACTGAAAAATTGTCCGAAAAAGTAGAGAAAGAAGAAGAGGATGGAGAATAAGCACTATAATCTTGAGGAATTACAGAACATGTTTGATAAAGAACGAAATCCGGAAGAATTAAACAAAATTATGTATGCAATAGTTGATAAGCATGATGTACTATCTTATAATAATGAAGAAACAAATAATGTCCACTTAGAAGAAGAAATATATCGGTAGATGAACCTAATTAAACTAAATGATCTTAATTTTTTACCTTTAGAAGAAATCACAAGGAAACCGGATAAGAAAATATGGAAAGATCGTATTGGACGACGAAATCAATAAGATAGGAAAAGAACTTAACATAGATGAAATCGAGTCCAATGTAGTTAACAATGTTATTCCTAAACCTAAAGAATTTGAAGAACCTTCTAGGAAACATACTCATTTTATGAGACCTAGATACATTCCAGCAGGACGTACAACTAATTTATTTTTTTTAAGTTTATCCCAAGGAAAATTACGACCTTTGAAGAAATTGGCCTTACCCCAATTAGCCAAGCAGGATACATCTTAAACATCGATGGAGCTCGTAATAGAGAATAAATATTTGAGTATTGGAAAAGAGGTATGAATATTGTCCTAAATTTAAATACGATATGGACAGCTGAAAATTTCCTAAATTATATCGAACATAGTTTTTCTGGCACTGTAGCTGACGGATATGATTCATTAAATGAGAACGGTAAAAAAGTATTAAGAATGATGGAAACACCAGCTACAATGTTTAAAAATTTATGTAAGGAAATCAAAACTGAATTTATTAGAGCTAAACTTGATTCTGAGGAAACCGTTAGAGAATGGCAAAGAAAGATTAATAATATAGAATTATGGCATATGAGATGTCTGGATAATTATATTTCTAAATTTAGTCAATATTATTACAAAATTGGACATAAGGAAACCAATCTTGGTATGCTCTATGACAAATTAACATATCCGATAAATTCTATAATCAATGAAAAGTACATTGCATGGCATGAGAAAGCAGATGTCATTAACACCCTTTGTTTAAGAATTTCTTATCTGAGAAAATGGGTCAATGATTAATGTCTCAATCTCCAAAAACAAAAGAAAATGAAGAAACAGTTTTTTAGCCTGTAGGGATTCTCCTCACCAACGGGAAAAGAACTCGAAAGGAGAAGAAAAAAAAATTTACAAGAAAAAGAGCTTAAACAAGCAAAGGGGAGAGAAATATGAAAGAAAATTTTATAAGAAACCAGGCCTAAAAAAAGAAGATTTTTTTAGAAAAGCTGCTTACTGTCCTGCAAGGAAAAACAACGGCTAGTGTTGGCATGTGGAGAAGTAGGAAATTATACAAATGAATGCAAAAATAGGAAGAATAATAAGCTTATTGAAACTTTGAGTAGTCTAGATTACTTTGAGTTTAGTAAAGAAGAGGCACTAGATCTAGCTTTGAAAAATAACAACAGAATTGTTGAGATTGTACTAGAAGATGAATATGAAGAAAAAGTAATTATGAAGAAAATAGTCATATGATGGAAGGAGACCTAGAAATAAAAGAATATAAGTATGATGTGGAAGAAGTTAATCTCATTAATTAGAAAAACATCCTTAAGCATAACAAAGATAAAAAGTATAGATATATCCATATTGAAAGTGTCCAAGTGCAAATTACTCTTTTACAGTATTATGGGAAAAATATTGATCTGTATACTTTACTCTGTGATTTTAGACATACCAAATTTAATAATCAAATTATGGCATGGATTAAGACTAATTCATGCAATGGATTAGTATGATTCAATTACCGATCTGGATATTATGTAAGCTAAAAGATGAATTTGTCAAAAACTTCCTATCCCTTAAGATAAAAATAGTTGGGATGGACATCAAAGAGGAGGATACACACTAAGGCTATTTTAAAAAATAATCCACAAATTAAATAATACTATAGATCCACAGACTAAAGTAACAGTGATAAAGGCAGAAAAATTTAAAACTCCTACTCCAATGTAAAAAAGTAAGAGGATAAAGTCTAAACCACAGGAGATAAAAATCGATAGATCTTAGATATCTACCTTTGCTAATCCCACAAAAATCAATAAGAAAAATGTGATAAAAATTGATGAGAATGGTAAAATTACTATAAAACCCCAATTATTACGAAACATGAGTGCAAGATCAAAATAGGGAGAAGGCTCTTCATCAACTAAAGAAGAGCTCAAAGAAGATGATACAATTAGTATGGCCAGTGAAATAAGTAGAATAGGTTTTGAACCCAAAGGACAAAATGTTGGCCGAAGTATAAGTCTAGATAGAAAGGTCATTGGATATAAAACAAGAACTATTAGTGAAGTAATTTATGAGGATGAATTAGTCAAAAATATGACTATGAAGATATGTTATAAAGTCACCAACACAAATCCTAACAGTATATAGATACCAATAAATGTATGTTTAGAGGGATATAATAAATATAAATTGTGTGCCGACATAGATAGTGGTTGTTCTGTATACTTTGGAAAAAGATCGTTATTTCTAGAATTTATGTGGAAAAAAGCCAAAAATTCTTTACAAGTAAGGATAGCTGACAATAGCACAATGAGTTATAAGGAGGCTATAGAAGGGTTATTCATAGAAATAGAAAGAGTCCAATGCATTATCCCAGTTCTATAGGCTACAGATCAACCCTCTCATGATATGATTATTGAAAATAATTTTCAAAGGTTGTATTCCCCATGGACACATACCATAAACTAAATAATATTTATAATTAATGGTCACTCAGTTCCTATTGAAAAATTAAGCAAGGCTTACACTCATTAGAAGATTGAATTCACATAGAGCCAGCGTGGTAAGAAAGTAATGCTTGCACAATGTGAGATAGCACTAGCGATCTCAGTACTTGAGTTACCTATTAAAGAGATGATTGCTAAAGAACAAGAGACACTATGCAAAGAACTCTACTCAGATGACCCGCTAAAATTTTGGGATAAAGATAAAACATTTGCAAAGATTACTTTATTAAATCCCAACACTATTATTCGAGTCAAACAAATAGTGTATACACAGCATGATATTCAAGAATTTGATAAATAAATCAAAGGACTTCTACACAATAGATTAATTAGAAATAGCAAGAGTACTTATACCAGTCCCGCTTTTGTGATCAAAAAATCATGCTGAAGAGAAAAGGGGAAAAACAAGAATGGTAATCAATTACAAAAGCTTAATGATAATATTGCCTTTGATGATTATTATATTCTTAACAAAATAGTCCTTTTTAATATAATTCAAGGAGCCTCTTGGTTCTCGAAAATGGATTACAAAATTGGATACTGATAGATAAAGATGGACAAAGAAAGCATTCCTTTACCTGCTTTGAGTGCCCCCTCAAGGACATTATGAATGACCAATATTCCATTTGGTCTAAAGAATGCACCTCAGATATACTTGTCGTTTCGAAGACCATAGAACAACACAAAGATGATGTCATAGCTGTCACCCAAAGATGCAATGATCATGATATTATCCTTGGTAAGAACAAATGTATTAATGTTGAATAAGAAATTGAGTTCTTAGATCTAGAGATAAAAGTTGAACAAATCATCCTACAAAAGCATATCTTAGAAAAAATAAAAATTTTCCTGAAAGATTGAAGACAGGAAGCAGTTAGAAAGGTTTCTTAGATGCCTGAGCTATGCTTCAGATTTTATTAAAGATCTAGCTAAATTAAGAAAGCCATTGCAGCAAAAACTCAAGAAAGAAGTAAGTTGGACATGGACCATTAGCGATTCAAAGATTGTTCAGAACTTCAAAAAGATGTGTAAAAATCTTCCTGCTCTTAATTTGCCTAATGAAGGAGATAATTTAATTCTTGAGGCAGATGCCAGCAATAAGCACTGAATATAGTACTCAAAATCAAAGAGCGAGAAAAACTTTGTAAATATTGCGGTGAAAGTTTTAATAAAGCATAATGTAACTATTCCACTATGGAAAAAGAAATCCTTACGGTCATAAGGGGAATTGAAAAGTTCTCAATCTTTTCAGCCCCAAAACCCTTTCTTATTCAAATTGATTGCAAAGGAATACTTGGTTTATGAAAAAGAATTTATCAAATATGCAAACGCAAGCGCGACTTCAGCATTAGTAATTATGGCTTAATCGGTTTCCTTTCTCTATTGAACATATACAGGGATCGAAGAATTCTCTAGTAGATAGTTTAACTCGTGAGCTTATTAATAGTGATCATCAGAGCAGTACTCCTGCTGGAAAAGGAGGAAATCGAAAATGAAATGCCATTATTACTAGAGTGGGTTTCTCCTTCTAGTAGAGGCCTTATTGATATTTCGGAATTCCATACAAAAAGTACATCATGTTTTGGTATGCTGTCTTCTGCCTACCTAATAGCCCAAAGATTTAGCCTTCTAGAGTTACAAATTAATTACCTAAGATATCCTTATGATATTCAAGAAAAAATAAGTTCTCATGTCCAAGAAAAATGGTTCAACGAGTGGTATGCAGCCTACATCGACTACTATCACAATTATTTCTATGATATTTATAAATCATGGAGTACTAAAATCAACTTTTTCGATAGATCTGGAGTTGGTGGTGTTAGTTTCCTAATAAATTCAATCTCTCTAGATAATCTAGTTATGAATGCCTGCGAATATGGAATGTTAGTTTATCTCGTAGAAATCCCAGATCTGAAGTGCCCATTTTTCTTAAGACTAACAGAGTTTCAACAGTGCATGTTCAAAAGGATTCATTAGATTCTTACATCTCCTGATCGTCCAATAAAAATTCTATACAATAGATGTCTATACATTGAAGTACATTGCGCACTGATTGGAAAGGCCAAAGCAGCCCATTGTTTTGTTTGGTTCAACTAGTTGATTTAGATGATCCCAATAATCAATGACAAGAGTAGTTTCCAGGATGACAAGAATTAGGCAGTGATCCTGCTTTAACAAGAGCCATCAAATTTTATAACATTTATCATCAAATGTAGGCATTAATTGAATAAGGAAGAACATTAATGCATTACGGGAACACTACTTTCATTTATCATAATGAGTTTAGCAAATATGTGAAGTAGAAGGAGCTACGTCAGAAGATGTCTTTCATTATCTCTTTGATGTTGGAGCTGGAAACTTCATATCTAGAAAAAGGAAAGAAATACCTTCATGGATTATTTGAAAAAATGGGATCTAGAGCATCTTCAACTTCATGAAGATTTTGATGATTATCTGGATAATGATGGGCTGGAAAACTTTTTTTAAATTGGAGATGAAGGCATGCAGAATCTCAATATGGATGACTAGTCTTATCAGCATTAGAGGCTCTGAAAAGTGGTTGCTTAATTGTTGTACTATTTTGTCCAGTGTTAGATCGGTAAAATAATGCTATCTACTGTAGCCATGTGCAGACAGTTGTAATCATGTAAAAATATCACTATATACTGTAGCCATTAGGGCATGCTGTGTAGTCCATCTCCTCTATAAAAGGAGAGGCTGAATGCTGAGAAGAGATACAGTCATTTGAGTATACTTGAACAAAAGAGAAGTCAAGATTCTCCATTTCTCTATGAGCAAGCATCTCTAATGATCTTAGTAACTTAAGTCCCTCTCTAATCTTTCCATTGTAATATTTTCACTTTCAAACTTTCAATAAAAGAAGTTTCCCAGTAGGGAACGTTATTTAGTTAAACCTTATTTCTCAAATATTATAATTTCTTGATTAAAGTCTCACTATCCTTTAAAATACAAAATTTGATTAGTGACTACAGTTTGAAGTAGGAAACGAAAAAGATCTGTGTTGTGCCCGATCTAAGGAATGTGTGGTTGAGATTAACAATTTATGTAAACCAGAAGTTAGGGGAACGTCGGAGTCCAGCGCTAACTAAGTTCAGGTAATGGTCGAAACTTCCTAATTAAGTTTTAATTATTTTGCTAAGCATGGTGGGCCTATAATTATAGAAAATATAATATTTATGATAAGTAGTAGATTGTGATAACTAGTATCAATAAAGTCATTACAAGAAGTCCAAACGTTAATGTAAGTTTAGTTTTAAAAAAGAAGCCCAAAAGTTTGAGTATTTATACTTTGTATCTCATTTGGGCCAAAGTTGAAAATTTCTAAAAGCTTAGGGCGAAAATAATAAGAAAAAAGGACCTAAGAGTCCATCATTCGAAAACTAAGGGTATCTCAGAGTCATTTTTCTGTCTGGCTGTAAGCAGCAAAAAGATTTCTGCTCAGTATCTTTAACATGCATATGACTATATGAGTTGTCTGCCAAAGGAAAAGTCTTAATTCCACAGTCCAAATAACACTCAGGCAGTCAGGTTATGAATGTAAGAAATATGTAGTGTGGTGTAAGATTCACGTAGCTGCAGGAGGCAAGAAGATGCATTGTGGACTATGAGAAACCATGGCAAATGAAATAACAAAAGTTTAAGAAGGTCGCTGTAAATATTAACAGTAGAAAATGCTTCTTTAAGTATGAAGCAATAGGTGGCAACAAATATTGATTTTTTTTTATAAAGCTTTTCAGGTTGTGGAGCTCAACCCTCTTCGCAGCTCTTCGACAAAACTTAGTACTTGTTCTTGCCAATCCTCATTATTAAAAGTTAGGTTCACCATGTCCTTGTGTAGTGTGGGAAAGTTGACACCTAGTTGATAAAAGAAGGCCTTTATCAAATGGAAATCTCAACTGCTACACATTATATATGCAAGTTGATCAAGACATTCACAAAAATAGAAGTCAGTAGTACCAGCAAGAATAGAAACTAGACAAGGAGTTATTTCCTCTTCAAATTCTGCACATGCTCCTGAACTTAAATAGGAACTTTGGTAGTGTTTGGTTGGGAAATCATTTTCCCTGGAAAATGTCTTTCCACTGAAAGTAGATTTTTATATCAAATTTTCCATCATTTGGTGCAAGGTAAATAATTTACCATGGAAAAAAAATGAGAAAATAAAAACTGAACTATTTTAGGGGTGACAAAGGTCAATTAAATTGTCGTGGTCAAGATAAGGGTTAACCAAATTAAAGAATTTTGCACTCAAAATTTAGATTTGAGTTTCTTTGGATCTTTCCCATTTGATAATCAAGCTTCATTTCAAACTGTTTAAGATGTTTTAATTGGCATAAAATGTGAATTGAATTATTTAAGTGGTGGAAATAAATGTTGACCAAATGAAAGAATGTGGCACCCAAAATTTAGATTTGAGCTTGTTTGCATCTTTCCTATATGATAATCAAGCTTCATTCCAAACTATTTAAGATGTTTTAATAGCAGAAAATGCCAACTAAATTATTTAAGCGGCAAACTATGCTAACTGAGTTACCATAGTGGTGACAAATGTTAATCAAATGAAAGAATTTTGTGCTCAAAATTTAGATTTGAGATTCTTTTAATCTTTCCCCTTGGATATTTATGTTTCAATCTAAACAATTTACATTGGATTTTGTTGAACTCTTATTGACCATATCGTCTATTTTTTCCCTGCAGTTTGGAGGAAAATCCACTTATGCCCAAAAATCCAGGAAGATATTTTCCTTATCTTCGAGGAAATCCATTTTCTCTGAAATTTTTTCCCTATATTTTCAGTACCAAACACCCGAAAATTGGAAAATAGGTTTCTAGAAAAATAATTTTGAGCCCAACATACACTGCCCATAAATGTCACAAAGTGTACCAGCCAAGCATGTTATTAACATTTCATCCTTGTAGATTTATTACATTCAACCTACTAAACACACTAAAGTGAATCAGAAACACTAATGCAACATCAAAATGCCAAGAGAACTCACCAAAGGTCTGCAACCCAAGCCCTAAACCTTCAAAGACCTCTATCCAAAGGTCCTCTCTAAGCTGCATAAAGCTATGCCCTCAATCACAAGGAACTAACGACAGTAAAGTCATGGGATCCTGTGATTGCTACAATGAATCTAGGAAATACTTTAATGGCATCAAACTAATATACAAAGAAGGCAGCATAGGTAATGATTTTTGCTACAATGTAAACCTGCAGAGACTAAGTGATGGGAATTAAGAATGCTATTGTAGAATTCAGGAAGTGATTTACCTAAAAAGCTGTGATTGGGCCTAATCGGAGGAGCCTAATGAGGGCCCCATGATTATACAACTGGCCCAAAGTGACGTGGTCATTTTTTAACCTTCATGGGCCCAGGTGGAGTTACCTATCTTCAGGCTCATTGGGGGTGCATCATGTTTTAAGTTATGAGTTTACCCCTAACTAAATGCTTAAAACTATCTTCTAGAAAAATATTGCTTTTTCCGAAAAATGTAATACCCCAAGTGTACATAATTCACTGAAATAGCCAAACATATAAGATAAGTATGCCTAACAAATACATTTACTATGGCTCAAGTATTACTTAAAACAGAACCCAAATCTTCATTATATCATTTCATAACTGCTTATTTACATATATAGTTGCCTGTTTATATACATGATCAACAAAACATAACACATCTAGTTGACTAAGTAAGATCAGCCCTGGCTCCCACCTAAAACACTAACTAGCCCCCAGTCCCTAAGTCCGTCACATGACTAAAAAAGAAATGGACCATGTCATCACGGGCGGAAGGATTTGACTAACTATATACAATGTCATATGTTTCACAAAATGCAACTATCCAATCCGACCATTCCATATACATGCGGGGCTCAAAATGTAACCCACTTAAGTCAACACCTGAAAAAAAAAACCCAACGATCCCTAGACGGATCATAATCTGGGTTGGACTCGTCCTTCAGCTCCTCGCCGATGTCGAAGTTGTTGTCTGATACCCCTAACTCTACCTCGTCAGCCTCCTGATCAACCTACTGCTCTCATACTGCCTCATCGATCTCCTGATCCATCTACTGCTCCTCCACTATCTCATCAATCTCCTGATCCTACTCTGGATTGTCCTCGTCCTCAAAACCCTCCATGAGCTCGTCATCAGAACTAAGCATCACGATCTCCGGTGTATCAGGGAGATCCACCACCACATGAGCCTCCCCAGGATGTCAGGCATCTGTGGAGTACCCGGTACAGATGGCAAAGGTGGTCCCTGTGTTGGTGCAGGTGGTGCAGCGGAGGATGTGCCGGGTGTAAAAGAAAGACGTGATGAAGAGTCTCCATTGTAATCCCCCTCTGCTCGAACTCCTCCAGCAACATCAACCCCGAAGTGATGGTAGCCCAAGGCCCCCGAGACATGGAACCTAGGTCCGTCCCAATGTGGGTTCCCCCTCATCATGAAATGATGATAATAGAGCCTGAACTCTACCCACATATCAACTGTGGGTAAGGACCATAGCAATCTGAATGCACAAACCGTGATCTGTGAAACTCGGAGAAAGGGTCCTGCGCATGAACTATCATGCTAGCATGCACTAGTAAAATGTTGGCCGCCACAGGCATACCAGGCATCATATTAACAGTATAATAATCCATCTAGCAATGAAAATACAAATGACGGGCATGTAGAAGATAAACAATATGCATTTCTTATATCACAAGTCTATTTTTAATATCATAAATCTCTAATAGTATATGATATTTCGTACTAATAACCCTTCTCACCCTCCTATATCTAAACTCCGTACTCCGTATCCCATCAGGAAAATCACAACCTAGCTCTGATAGCAAATCTGTAACACCCCAAATGTACATAATTCACTGTTTGCGCTCTCATCAATTAACATCATCAATTAGTAGTAATATCCCAAATGATTGGAGCGTTACCGCCGTTCAAAAAGGACAAGGCTTGACTTAAAAATAATTAAACATAACCAAGCTAAACATCGTTACCACCACATGACATTTGTCAAGGCAAACCATCAATCCAACATCAACAGTATCTCACGATCTTATAGTTTACATCAAAATATAGTAACCTTTAGCAGAGTATATAGTTCTAACATTAAAATATCTCACAGTACAGTGGTCAAAATATTTCATCACTAAAACACCACTATTCCTTTTAGACATTCCTGCTCACTTATCTTCTCCAGTCGGCCTGCTAGTCGGAGGGCGATTCACTGAGCATTTCCCTAAAACAAAACATGAAAACATTTCGAACTATGAGCCGAAGCTCAGTACATGC
Organism: Carnegiea gigantea; assembly: GCA_029747015.1. Lineage (NCBI taxonomy): Eukaryota > Viridiplantae > Streptophyta > Magnoliopsida > Caryophyllales > Cactaceae > Carnegiea > Carnegiea gigantea. The sequence continues at coordinate 97,410 of JAKOGI010002236.1, forward strand.
ATTCTGTATTGTTAACTGCACACTGAAAAACTAGTTGGGCCCACATTGCAATTTATTTTAATTAAAAATGAGGAATGAGATGAATGTAAAACTGCATTGTCAGTTATTATCTGATAGTGAACTCCTAGTAACTGTTACGATCTGAAAATAGGTGTACACCTGTCAAGCCGATCGGGGTACCTGGTCTGAAGCCGCATGGGTAATTGAAGGGCAGTGCCCTGTAACTAATAACTGATGGGGTCACTAATTATATGGTAAATTACTAATTAAACTGATTCATTGATGTACTTACCAAAACATTATAATTTTAATAAATACGTGCTGATTTCTAAAGATACAGACAATGAACGTACCTAGGACTTTTAATGAAATGTTATTAAGTATGATCATGCACAAAAGGGGAGGAAATGATAGATTAGACCCTGTCTCTATATAAAAATATTTTTATAGGAACATATATTTAGCAAATGTATTTATTTTCATAGTTAATGCTTTAGTAAAAGAAAAGTAAGGGCGTAATAGGGCAAAAGTAAATGACTTGTAACCTAATCTCCCGATCTTCATTTGAAAGATAATTCCCCAATATAGAAAACTCAAGAAGTCTCGAAAAACTTTATAACACAAAACATGATTCTCACAATAGGGTTCCCAAAATGGGGTTAGGATACAAGTGTGCCAGTTTTGATCTAACCTATGCAGTTTTAGTAAAATAGCTATAACTTTTTCCACAGATCTCGGATTGAGGCGATTCAAAAGGAATTTGAAAGATAACTCACTGATCTATCTACCCACCAAAAATATAATCTTTGGTAGGGTCGGTCATTACCAGTTTATTGACAAAGCTTGCCCTATTTTCTGTCATTTTTCAGCCCTCACTGTCATTGCTTTCTCCTCTCTTTTCATACAAATCCTCATCGAAAATCACTCCTTAAAATCATAGGACAAAATGTTGGTCCTTGCCACCACCAAATATCACATCCACCTCTACCTTTTTTCAAGTTCAAAGTGAGTAAGCCTAACCTTGTTTTCTTTGGATTTTTGATTTTGATTCTTATTTATCTTGATTTGAGTTTCGATCATGTTATTTGGATGGAAACAAGAGTTATTTTGATGTTTTTAATTGTTGATTAAGTTTAGATCATGCTAGGGTTTAGGGTTATTCATGAGCATGCAAGCTTAAGGTTGGAAGTATGTGTTTCTTGGATTGTTTGGATTTGATTTAGTGCCTTTAATCTCTAATCATGTTTATGAGCGTGTTTTTGGTGATCTTAGATGAGATGAAGAGGAAGTAAGTTGGCCAAAAGTTAGGGTTTTAATGATTATGCAAGGTTTAGCTTTCCTTTAATAGCAAATATGTTATATGTGTATATTTGATTGAGAAATGAGTCTTTGATGTATATGATTATGAAGTGAAATTGAGTATAGTGGCTTTGTATGGTGATGGGAAGGACAAAACTTTGTTAAATAATTTTAAGGAGTGATTTTAGATGAGGATTTGTGTGAAAAGAGAGGAGAAGCAATGACAGTGAGGGCTGAAAAATGTTAGAAAACAGGGCAAGCTCGGTCAATAAACTGGTAATGATCGGCTCTACCAAAAATTATGATTTTTAGTGCGTAGATACATCAGTGAGTTAGCTTTCAAATTCCTTTTGAATCACCTCAATCCGAGGTCTATGGAAAACGTTATGGCCGTTTTACTAGAACTGCATAGGTTAGACTAAAACTGGCACACTTGTGTTCTATCCCCATTTTGGGAACCCTATTGTGGGAATCATGTTTTGTGCTGTAAATGAAAGTTTTTTGAAACTTCTTAAGATTTCTATATTGGGGAGTTAGGTCTTAAATGGAGATTGGAAGATTAGGTTACGAGTCACTTACTTTAGCCCCTATTACTCCCTTACTTGTCTTTTACTAAAGTATTAACTATGAAAATAAATACATTTGCTAAGTATATGTTCGTATAACGATATTTTCGTACAAAGATAGGGCCTAATCTATCATTTCCTCCCCTTTTGTGTATAATCATACTCAGTGACATTTCATTAAAAGTCTCAAGTACGTTCATTGTCTGTATCTTTAGAAATCAGCATGTATTTATCAAAATTATAATATTTTTGGTAAGTACAGCAATAAATCAGTTTAATTAGTGATTTATCACATAATCAGTGACTTCATCAGTTATCAGTTATAGGGTATTACCCTTCAGTTACCCGTGCGGCTTCAGGCCAGGTACTCCGATCGGCTTGGCAGGTGTACACCCATCTTCAGATCGTAACAATTATTAGAGGTTCACTATCAGATAATAATTGACAATGCAGTTTTATATTCATCTCATTCCCTGTTTTTAATTAAAATGAATTGTAATGTGGGCCCAACCAGTTTTTCAGTGTGTAGTTAACAATACAAAAATGCATGTACTGAGCTTCGGCTCACAGTTCGAAATGTTTTTATGTTTTGTTTTAGGAAAATGCTCAGTGAATCACCCTCCGGCTGGCAGGCTGACTGGAGAAGATAAGTAACTGGGAATGTCTAAAAGGAATAGTGGTGTTTTAGTGATGAAATATTTTGAGCACTGTATTGTGAGATATTTTGATATTAGAACTATATACTCTACTAAAAGTTACTATATTTTGATGTAAACTATGAGATCGTGAGTTACTGTTGATGTTGGATTGATGGTTTGGCTTTATAAATGTCGTGTGGTGGTAAGCTTGGTTATGTTTAATTATTTTTAAGTCAAGCCTTGCCCTTTTTGGACAGCGATGATGCCTCGATCATTTGAGATATCACTACTAATTGATGATGTTAATTGATGAGAGCGCAAACAGTGAATAATGTACATTTGGGGTGTTACAAAAAATATCCAACCTTTCGTCATTTATTGCTGTAGTTTTGTCTCTTCCTTGAGACTCCACACTAGCTTGACCATCGGAGAGGCATTCCCTGGATCCCCATACAGGGTGGCCTTTTTTGCAGGATTGGCGCTAGCTGGAAGGATTATTGGATGTAGAGCCCCTATCATCACGTAAGCCCGCTCTTACTTTACATCATCCTTGGAGAGCAGTTTATCCCGAAACAGATTTGGTGTCGTCTGTGGGGAAAGAGCAGTGAACGATGGTAGTAAACAATGCCACTCTAGCACACACCTAGAGAGACAAGGCCCCTATGATTGATGCCCTGACGGCTTATGAAGTGCAAGATGCCTCAGAAAGTTCGCGGGCGGCTCCTCACTTGGTCGGACAATGGCCACCCAAAAGGGAAGCGTATGCCACTATAGATGTACTGAAAAACTTCATGACCACCATGACCGACACCTTCTCAGAAGCAAGTGATTGAGTAAGTAATGAAGACTATAGAGGCTGTGAGCTCCGCGAGGTTGTTGCCTACGTTTGACTGCATGGCCACTGCGGGATGCGAGCCATCCCCATAGGCACACCCTTACTGGGTTGTTGCTCAGAGGTGACGACGTGCGAGAGATCGCTCGGCAGAGGGTTAATAGACGGCCTCACCAGGAGAATCGTAGCTGGATGGTTAGGATAGATGCTCAGCAAATCATCTGGGCCCGACGGACCCTTCTGGCAGCACGAAGTGAGTCAACGAACTCTGCACCCGCATTCATACCGTACACTACCCACTCCCGGCGTACGACCTAGATTAAAGACAGGAGCAGACCTCAAGGCCTCGTGGAGAAATCCTTAGGAGGGGATGCAACCCAGAGCGGCCCTCCGCACGGGAACGCACACGTAGTCCATCCACTCGCAACCCTCGGGATTGTAACCGAGGTTTGCTTAGGGCCGGCCGGTCCAGGCACACCCCACCAAGGGCCGACCTCCACCGTCAGAGTCTATTGGTGGTCGAAGTTGAACGGCAGCTCGTGACCCTTGCCTAGTTGTCAAGGATAGGCACACAACTGAGATCGATCCCCTTTAATACACCCTTCAGCATTGAGGTAATTAACGCACCAAGGTTGAGGAAGGTAAAGATGCCCAACCTAGTAGATGTACGTCGAAGATGTGGACGATGCGGCCTACTGTCGGTACTTCCCCATCACCTCAAAAGGGGTGGCATAGGCCTGGTTTAATGGCCTGGCCCCCAAAACCACCTCTTGCTTTCAGGACCAGGCAGATTGGTTTGTCAGCTATTTTATTACTAACCGCAAAGAAAGGTGAGCCAGCATTCATCTGTCGAAGATTAAGCAAGGGCCACATGAGTCATTGGCGGAATTTGTGAAGAGATTACACCAGGAGGCCATTCTAATTCCAGACTTGGAAGACGGGATTGCATACGCTTTCTTTCTCAATAGGTTGAAAAATAGACGGTTTAAGTTCTCCTTTGCAGAACAGAAAGAAACTTCCTTAGCCAAGCCCTGAAGAAGGCCATAGACTTCATTCGAGCAACTGAAATCTGCATACAGCCCATGGACGCCTTATGAAAGGCTAAACCCCAGGGGGGATAGGAGCATTGGGCCAACTGAAAAGAGGCAAAGAAATGATGTCAGGGGCGTGTGCGTCACCTCAGACTCGAGGAGCATACTGATGGTGAAGGGGCACCCCATGTTGAAGACCGCGACGCCAAAGCCACATAACGCACGGAAGTAATGTGAATTTCATAAGCAGAATGGCCACACTACTGCCGAGTGCGGGGAATTGAAGAAGGCCCTTCATGGGCTTGTGGATAAAGGGCAGATTGACCACTTTTTAAAAGAAACCCACGGTCCATCCGTAAGGAAGGACCTCGATCGAGCACATGAAGAACCCTACCAAGAGGAGTGCTCCACTGAGATCATGGCCACCATAGCTAGCACGTATGCAGAGGGTATTACCCACATTGCATGGAAGGCCCAGATGCGAGTAACGCAGCAAGTCATGGTAGCTGAGCATGAGAACCCCGTAACTATCCCTACCATGGTATTTAATGGTTAGGAGGGCCACATCTTTAGGCACCCGCACAGTGACCCGTTGGTCGTTGAGTTAAGATGGCCAACATACTTATGCATTGAATCCTAATTGACATTAGGAGTTCTGTCGATATCATCACTTGGGACTGCCTCAGGAGGCTTAAACACCCTGGAAGGGAAATCACCTCTCTTGTTCACCCCACCTAGGCTTTGGAGGGCAGGAGGTGACCCCAAAAGGAGTAATTTGCCTCCCTTTACGGTTCGGGGATAAATCTAATTCTAGGAATGTGTAAGTCAATTTCCTGGTAGTAGACGTCCCCATAGCCTACAACGTTATTCTGGCATGTCTGACTTTACCCAGGGTTAAGGCTGTTGTTGCCTCGTACCTACTGCAACTCCAGTATGAGGTCGATGATGGCAGTGTTAGGAAACTATACTGGGACTGATGGATAGCTCGGGAATGCTACCTGGTTAGCATATGACCTTTGGTGCGATGCTCGAACACACAGGAGCCCATCAAAAATGCTACCTCCCCTAGAATGCTGCGCGTTGCACATTTCACAGTTACATGACCATCTGTATCCTCACCTCAGTAGATCCAGAGCATCCACAACTAGATACGACTTATAACTTGGAGGTTATGCCCCTCAACAAAGGGCGCACAGACCAAACGGTCCAGATATGCCTAGAGATGGCCAAAGAAACAAGACACGCACTCGTGGGGCTCCTTTAGAAATACAAGGACGTCTCTGCTTTCGGCCCTGAAGAAATGCCCTGCACCAATCCAGCAGTCATGGAGCACCGACTAAATGTGGATCCCGCCCATAGGCCGATGGCTAAAAAAAAGAGACATATGGAACCAGAGCGAAGCGTGCTACAACAGCAAAAGTACATAAGCTATTGGATGCGGGCCTTGTCAGGGAATGCTAGTGCCCCGAATGGATTTCCAACATGGTACTTGTCAAGAAACCCAATGGGTCCTGGCGGATGTGCGTTGATTTTACTAATCTAAACAGGGCATGCCCTAAGGACAGCTACCCTTTACCAAAAATCGACAAGCTCATAGACGCTACGATAGGTCACACCATGTTGAGCGTCATAGATGCTTTCTTAGGGTACCACTAAATTGCTCTTTGCTGCAAGGATCACGAAAAGACAGCCTTTATAACTGACAGAGGGTTGTACTGCTACAAATTCATGCCTTTTGGACTGTAGAAATCCAGTGCCACCTACCAGAGGTTGGTAAACAAGGTCTTCGAGCCCCTCATTGGGAAGATTGTAGAGGTGACATAGATTATGTGATTGTCAAGAGTGTGCAAGATGGCGGACGTAACGACTGCTTACGAGAAACATTTGAGATTCTTTGGAGATATGACACGAGGCTTAACCCCAAGAAGTGTGTCTTTAGGGTCTAGTCGAACAAACTCCTTGGCTTTATGATTAGTAGTCGATGGATAGATGTGAACCCGGATAAAGTAAAAGGGGTCCAGGATATGAGGCCCCCATGAAATGGGAAGGAGGTTTAACGACTGACCAGATGCATAGCAACGCCAGGCCGTTTCAAGTCAAAGTTGGTGGATAACTGCCAACTTTTCTTTCGCATCCTTCGAAAGCGTGCACACTTCACGTGGGATCAAGAGGCAGACGATGCCTTCTAGTCATTGAAAGCATATCTAGCCCGTTTGCCCAAAATAACTAGTCTTACGCATGGAGAGCAGTTGCTCCTATACTTGGTCGTCTCCGAGCAGGTGGCGAGTGTCGTCTTAGTAGTGGAGCAGAATAAGAAGCTGCTTCTCGTTTATTATGTGAGCCATATCCTAGCAAGTGCCGAGTTGAACTACCTTCTCATAGAGAGGATTGCCTATGACCTGGTACTGGCAAGTCGAAAGCTTCACCCGTACTTCGAATCCTATAAAGTGACGGTCCTCACCAACCAACCCTGAAGAATGTACTGCAAAGGCTGGATGCATCAGGCAGGCTGCTAAAATGGCTGGTGGAATTATTGCAGTATGATATCACCTTCGAGGCACAGCATGCAATCAAAGCACAAGCCTTGGCCGATTTCTTCACTTAGAATGTGAACACGACCAATAAAACTTCCCAGACCCCTAACATATAGGAACCTACACATGGACGGCTCTTCGACCAGGGATGGAGTGACGTCGAATTAATTATTAAAACCCCCTAGGGGGAGAAGTATGAACATGTCCTGAAATTGATGTTCAAGGCCTTCGATAATGAAGCTGAGTATGAAGCCTTGACAGCTCAGATCGAACTATGCTACACGGTAGGAGCCACCTCTGCCAGAGCCTACTCGGACTCACAGTTAGTTGTTAGGCAGCTCAACGGTGAATATAAAACTAAGGATGACACCATGGCAGCCTATGTCCGCTGAGTGCATGAAGCTACTGGCCTATCAAAACACTTTTCAATAGCACACATCCTGCGGTCAGAAAACTGCCAAGCGGATGGCTGTCCAAACTAGCCAACTCTTCGGCAAATAGGAAACCAAAGAGAATCCAATGGGAAACTTTGTTAGAAAGAAGCATCGAGCCTCAGGAGGTCCTATTGCTCGATAGAAGTTCCACTTGGATGGACCCCATCAGGGCATATCTAGCCGAGGGAACGTTGCCGACGGACGCCAAGGAGGCCGAATGTATGAAAAGGCAGGCAAACTCGTTCATCCTGTATGAAGGGATATTATACAAGCGCTCCTATGCCCTATCATTGCTGCGCTGCGTGACCCCAGAAATGACACAGAAAATTCTTGAACAAATTCATGAAGAAGTATGCAATTCACACATAGACGGGCACGCGCTCACGATCGCCGCCATCTGCACTAGCTATTATTGGCCATTCTTGAGCCAAGATGCCATGAGCTTGGTGTGTAGGCGTGACAAATGCTAGAAATTTTCACTAGTGCAGGGGAAGCCACCCACCCCGTTCACCCCCATCCTTAGCCCCTTGCCCTTCACCGTATGGGGGATGGACATTTTGGGACCGTTTCCTAGAGTGAGTTGTCAGCGCAAGTATCTATTTGTAGCCATTAATTACTTCACGAAGTGGATAGAGGTCAAGGCTATAGCACCTATCACTGTCGTGGAAGTACGAAAGTTCATTTGAAAAAATATCATCACTCGCCTCGGCGTCCTCAGAGCAATGATATTTGACAATGACCGGAAATTTGACACATACTAACTCACTAAGTACTTAAACAACCTAGGGTGTCAAGCGCGGTTCACTGTAGTTGCACATCCGTTAAAAAATGGACAGGCAGAGGCGGCCAATAAAGTTACCCTATACGACTTGCAGAAGAAACTTGATGATGCGAAAGGCAAATGGGCAGATGAACTGCCGGTGTTTGTGGTCCCTCCGAACGACCGAGAAGACTGCTATGAGAGAGACACCATTCATGCTTACATATGGCTTCGAAGCTGTTCTTCCATTCGAAGTTACCCTACACACACATCGCCCCACCACATTCCAAGAATCTCTCAACAATTTAGCGTTACGCGAAGCTCTTGATTTACTCCCCTCTTTTCGGGGTGACGCACTTCTCCGTATGGCACTCTACAAATTACAAATGGCACTGCTCCAAGACAGAGTGGTCAAAGCACAGCCCCTCTATATAGGCGACTTGGTGCTACGTTGGATTGAGGCAGTGGCCCCATCTTGTAAACATGGTAAGCTCACGACCAATTGGGAAGGACCTTGTAAGGTAGTCGATTTGGTTCATCTCGGGACCTAGCGCCTCACTACCCCACAAGAAATGCCCATCCAACGAACGACCACCTTAGTAATTTATGCAAGTACCACATTTAATAGCTCATATCTCTTGTACGGTCGATATAATGTACTTACAATACCTTTTACCAGAAATGAGCACGAACGTTGTCGACTAAGCTTGGTCTTCTTTCTTAAAATTATCGCTACCATTTTAGCCCCCTAACGGGCTAAGGGTCTGATAGCACAGCTTATGGCCGTTCGCTACACCTTTGGACCCCAAGAGACTAGTGGTCTTATAGCACGACCCATGGCCGTTCGCTACACCTTTTGCCCTCAAGGGGGCTAAGGGTCTCATAGCACGACCCTTGGCCGTTTGCTACACCTTTAGCCCCTAAGGGACTAAAGGGCAAAGGGTCTCATAGTATGGCCCATGGTTGTTCATACACCCTTAGCCCCCAAGGGGATAAGGATCTCATAGCACAGTCCTTAACCGTTCGCTACACCTTTAGCCTCCAAGGGGCTAAGGATCCCATAGTATGGCCCACGACCGTTCGCTGCACCTTTAACCTCCAAGGGGCTAAGGGTCTCATAGCACGGTCCCTTACCGTTCGCTACACCTTTAGCCTTTAAGGGGCTAAGGATCTCATAGCACGACCCTTGGCCGTTCGCTATACCTTTAGCCCCTAAGGAGCTAAGGGTCTTATCGCACGACCCATGGCCACCCGCTACACCTTTAGCCCCCAAAGGGCTGAGGGTCTCAAGACATTGCCCTCTGATTTATCGTTTCACTTAGGGGATGGAGACTTATAGTCCTAACGAAGGATGGTACAACGCGTTAATAATAAGAAGCTAAACAATAAGTCATCAAAAGCCAAGGTAGCCAGAAAAGAGAGCTTCATGAATGCTTAATCAAATACAACCATCAATGAATGAAAGAGAGTAGGGAGCAAAAAGGGGGTGGGATGAACGAGCTGCGACTCTAGGTAAGGGATCCTTATCATGACTAGGCTCCTCACTAAAGCCATCCATGGGAGCGGTGCTCCCAGGGTTGTCTGGATCTTCATCCACTGACATGTCATACTAAAACACGACCTCATTGGGATCTTTCCCTGCTTGACTAGCGTTGGGGCGGTCCTTGATGTAGCGAACCCATGCCTCGAAGAAGCCCTTCTGCTGAAGGTCAACGGGGGCCAACCTCTCCAGGAGCTCATGGAAAAATAAGCTCTGCTCCTCCTTACTATGCTGATGACCCAAGCGCTTGGCTTTGGAAGTGGTCTCTTGGCCAGCAATCTTTTCAGCCTCTAGCTGATTGTGGACGTACTCCAGTTGGCGATGTAATTCTTCTTTCTCCCTCTGTAGCTCCTACCTCTGTTTTCCACACTTCCCTTTCCTTCTGTAGCTCCTGCCTCTCTTTTTCCTACGCCTCCTTCTCCTTCTTCGGCTTCTCCCAGCGGCACTTGTATTCAACTGTTGAGTCCTCTGCCTTCTGCTGGCCCTCTTGGAGATGCTGAATCTTCTCCTCCAAATGGGAGGTAGAAGGCATGGACAGCATCGCCTTCAGGGCTCGAGAAAAGGCCTGTAAAGATCAAAACTAGCATTAAGGTCAGGAGAGGCGAAAAAGAAGAAAAGGGAGAAACACTGAAGAACACACAACTTTACCTCACCAATGACAACGTGCTCCTCGGTTACCTGTTGCAGGTCAGGGGAGGCCATGGTAGCAAGATCCCAAGAACGAGCAAGCTTCTCCATAAGTTTTGACTTAACTGGGGAGTTGGCTTCTAGAAAGTTAACGGCCCCAGTGAACCTCTGGGGGGATGCCTCCAAAATCTATGATGGGACCAGAGGGGCCACCCTCAGAGTTCCCTGGAGGTGATAGCCCCCTATTGTCACCAGACCCAACCTGGTGAGCCGATCCCCTGAACGTCTCCCTCTGCGAGGATCCCCCTGCCTCCGCAGCATCCGACCAGAACTCTTCAATTCACCGGGGAGTAGGTGTTGAAGTTGCCCAGGCCCCCGACGCCTCTTAACAAGGGCGCTTGCACACGACAGTCTAAGGGAGAGTCACGGGTACGGTAAGAGGCTTATCAGATCATAGCATAACCTTGGGCAACTATCAAAGCAGGCAAGTAAGTTTTTAAGTATCAACATTATGCAGTTGGAGAACTTGGAAAACAGAACCAACCCTGCCAGCCTGAGGTTTGACAAGACGACGCCTCTCTTCCTCCCGGTGTTGGCGACCTCCATGGCGACTTCCTCAGGGTTGGCGTCGCCGCTTTCGAAGCGAGAAGGCATCGCGCGGGCTTGTTTTGCGTGAGGGAAAAGATAGTCAGGTCACAACTACAAGAAAAAAGTCTTCCAGCGGAATATGAGTAGCCTTGATTATTTTTCAAGGATAAGAAGTTCTGCGGCAAAGAGGAAGAAGTCGTTTTCGAAGAAGGATAATTTGGGGAGGTAGTTGAGGGGTTCCCTATCGCTTGACTTGACCTTCCTGCGTATGCGCTCTTTTCCCACGTCAATTATGCGCAATACAAAGATAGGGAGAGGCATTGGCCGATCGTCCTCTCGAACATAGTATTGGAAGTATCAGACAGTAGCCCTATCCTCTGTGGTCGGCTTGCTAAAAGGACTTTAGACCGGCCTGTCATTGTTCCAATCTAGAACGTTGTCCTAACCGGCCGCTCGGTGTATGAAAAGAAAATCATACTTCCAATTCTTCAGTTTGGACTTCTTTTAGATGGTTGTCACAAAACCTTTCTTATTTTAAAACTATACCAACCAGTCTCCCCGACCTCACTCGGTGCTTATGCACCATCTGGGCCAACCCAAACACCCGGCCTATACAAGTTAACCTATGTAACTCACATATTGCAATGAAGGAGCAGATGTTGTGCTAAGACATAGGCACTATCTACGCGAATGTCAGCTCATACTTATCAAGGATCTCTAAGATGACCCTGTGTAAAGGGAATCTGAGACCATAGGTTAATGCTACCCCATAGATCGTTATACACCCCGGGGGTGACTTACTCACTGTAGCATCCAGATCAGGAATCAGTAACCTATAACCTGCTGAGAGAAGATACTTCTCCTCCAATGCAGGTCTCTTTAAGGAACGCACCACCTTGGGATTGGGGAAGTGCAAGCTAGGTCCGTCATCGGGATTCAAGGACTCAGGCATCCAAGGGAACCGCTATCCCTCAGCCATAACTTTCTTTTGTAACTCCCTCTGAAGACGGCCCCTCATGGCCATGGAGATAGAGGAAAGGGAACTCAAGGAGCATACTTCACCTCTTCGGTCGAAGGGATTGGAGCTGGAAGAGCCCGACTTCTCTACTTAGCTCAGAGGAACCAGAGATAAAGGGGGAATTACCTTCTGACGTGCCATCTTTCATGAGTTTTGGAACGGTCTTTAGCCTTACAGTGGTCTTAGTCCTAGCTAGGTTGTGTTTCTGAACATCTGGCATACAGTAAACGGCGATGTCAATTTCCCGCGGATAAACTACCTCCTCTTCTGTGCTAAGAATGCTTGGGGTGAAGGAGTACTCACAGCTCGACCAAGAGCTGGGCCCCCGTTCATAAATAGGTAAGGCATAAGGAATCTGCTTAGGCTCCTTAAACTAATTCTTTAGGGGAAAACATGCCATCACCTAACCATCAATTCTGGCTGGGGGGTTGGGAAATCGAGGGTGACGGCCCTCCTCTAAAGGGTCGGCTGTCCATTCTGGGACGGTCTCACTAGATGAACACAAAGATGGCATAATTTATTTAATATTACAAAGATATGTTCAAAGGAAGCATATAGAAGCGCCTATTTGTAGGGCGTGGAAGATTGTTGAAAGTTTGAAGGCTGAAGTTAAACAAGTTGCTTGAAGATTTGAAGGAAATTCGTTGAAGATTCAACAATGAATTTGAAGATTTACTGGGGACTCAAGAAGAGGATATACCTTCTCTCCCGAAAGGATTCACTTCCCTCTTTAAGGATGACAAGGAGTGGACTAATATGATCCACTACCAAAACCTCACCCCCTTATATAGAAATGGAGCGAGAGGTAAACCGGCACGCTACCCAAGGCATAGTAAGACTGGAATGCAAACGATAAAATGACACGTGGTGGGATGCATAAAAAAAAAGAAAAACAGAGACAGAAGGAAGGAGAGTCAAAAAGTACTCAGCCACACGAACAAGTCAGAAACCCTATGGCAAGCCCTGGTGCGGCCCTCGACCACCCACTACACCTTCAGCCCCAAAGAACTAACGGTTTTATAGCACATCCCTCGGTCGTTCGCCACACTTTTAGCCTTAATTGGCTGAGGTTCTCATTGCTCAGTCGTGGGCTATTTGCTACACCTTTAACCCCAAGGGGCTAAGAGGCTTATAGCACGACCTTTAGTTGTTCACTACACCTTTAGCCGTAAGGGGCTAAGGCTCTCCTGGCACGGCCCTCGGCCGTTCACTACACTTTTAGCCACCAAAGGGTTAAGGGCCCATGGCATGGACTTCGGCTGTTCACTACACCTTCAGCCCCAAGGGACTAAGGGTCCTATGGCACGACCCTCGATCGTTCACTACACCTTCAACCCCACGAGTCTAAGGGCCTTACAGCACGACCCTGGGCTGTTCGCCATTCCTTTAGCCCCCAAGAGGCTAAAGGTCTCATAGCACGTCCCTTTGCCGTTTGCTACACCTTTAACCCCAAGGGGCTAAGGGTCCAATGGCACAGCCCATACATGGTCGTTCGCTACACCTTGAGCCCCAAAAGGGCTAAGGGTCTAATGCACAGCCCTCGGCTGCAAGCTACACCTTTAGCACCGAAGGAGCTAAGGGTTTCATAACACGACCTTCAGCCGTTTGCTGCACCTTTAGTCCCTATAAGACTAGGGGTCCTCTGGCATTGTCCTTGACTGCTCGCTACACTTTTAACTCCCAAGGGGTTAAGGGTCTCTTAGCACAGCCCTCGGCTGTTCGTTGTAACATTAGCCCCTAAGGGGTCTAATGGTCTCATAACACAGCCCTCGGTCGTTTGCTATGGCCGTCTGGTGTATCTTTAGTGCCTAGGGGCTAAGGGCATTACCAAACAGTTCTTGGTCGAACATGATACCTAGAAATCACCCAGCGCAGAGGGCCGGTCTTAGATAGAGCACAGGAACATAGACAATAAATAGCCCAAAGCGTAGAAAAAGTCACTTCATATACTCATAGGAAAGTTACAGTGCGAATACACAAACACCGACGTAAGCAAAGTCGGCCCCCCTAAAAAAAAAAGGAGTGTGCGGAAGTGCTAAAGGCCGCCATTATTCCTCGCCACCGAATGCGGTGGGAGTGTTGTTGGACCCAACGCTTTCCTTCTGACCTTTCGCGAGCCCTGGGGCTACTCCTAGGGACTACAGGGTTGGGCTATCGAGCCGACAGGATGTGGCGCCTATGAATTCAGAGCCAGGCCTCAAATGTATGCCACTGAAGATGGGTAACGCTGGACTTCTGAACTAGTGTCATGTTCCTCTCAAGTATGCCCGCGGCCTCTGTAGCGTCGCGGCAAATGAAGTCAGGGCACATTTCTCGATAATATTCAGGTGACTGCTGAGGAGTGGGCACGACACCTTTAAGCCTAAGTAAAGGCTTCCCAAACATGGAGGGTCATCTCCTCTGTGTTAAGATAGTAAGGCAAAACCATGGTAAGGGATCTTTCCAACAAGTGAGGGATGCTAGACAAACTAACACTTCACTTGAAGTCCCTCAAAATAACTCCTTTTATAGGATGTCCCGTGTACTGTACATAGCCCTCAGGAATGGAGAAGCCTCGAGAAATCACCCTGGCTCCAAAACTGAGGTACGTATACTCACAGATAGTAGATCTTCCTCGTACTTACTCCACATTCAACCTACCCAACCCATTGGGATCGGCGCGCAGGCAAAATGTAAAGGGCTAAATGATTCGGCCTAATCAGAGGACCTTGATGAGGGTCCCCACAATTATATAAGTGGGCCTAATCCCCGTGGTTGTTTTTTAACTTCACGGGCCTAGGGGGAGTTACCCATCTCCAGGCCCATTGAGGGTGCCTCACGTTTTAAGTTATGAGTTTCCCCTAACTACATGGACTATAAATACCCACCTACCCAGTTTGAAACAGGGGAGGTGAGATCAGCGAAACCTGGCCATCCCAAAAGCACTGAATGCTCAGAACTCTCTTTTAGGAAGATGCCGCTTTTCCCTAAAAATATCTGACCTTTCATCATTTATTGTTGCAATTTTGTCTCTTCCCTGAGACCCCATACTAAATTGACCATCAGAGAGGCATTCCTTGGATCCCCATCTAGGGTGGCCTTTTTGCAGGATTGATGCCTGTTGGAAGGATTGTTGGATGCAGAGCCCCTATCATCACATAAGCTCGCTCTTACCTCACGTCATACTTAGAGAGCAGTTATCCTGAAACAAGTTACAAATTCTTTAGGAAGTGTGAGGTCCAGGACCCCCTTTGCTGTAATGAGTTATCAAGTTTGGAAAGAAAGAAGCTTAAAAGATGGCAAGACAAGAGCAGGTTTGTCTTTAGGTGCTATTCAAACCATTAAAATTGTGTTTAGTGCTGGCGGTTTGATCCTTGTTTGTAAGTAGCCACCTGAAATTACGATGCATTAATATAGTACCGTTCTTTGCACTCTGTAGGGTGTTTGTGATCAATTATAATTTGTTCTCCTTGGAGGAGCAACGAAACAGTACCTTCACCATCCCCACCCCTGCTAGCTGGAAAAATTATCTACATGAGAAATTTAACCAAACAATCAATGATAAAACACATCAAGAGGAAAAAGATAACTAAAAAAATAATGATAAGGATCAGGTTTTGGGAATATAATAATGAAAACAGATGCATAACAAGTATCAGAACTACTAACAGAGTCCATTCATGGAATGTGCCTAACACCTCGAATACAAGGACTAGAGATGTGCAGAAACCTAATCAAAAAGGTATGGATGAGCACAGGTCGGGGTTAACCAACAACCGAAGAACTGTTTAAATTGTTCAGGTGATTAGGATCACAGCTCTCGAATGTTAATTACAAAGAGAATACCTGGAACTAGAACCGAACCAAGAACTATTTCATGGGATTCTGGTTCGAGGAAGCCAGAGGCTTTTTCAGAAACTATTCTTGAACCCTTAGCAACAAAGAACAAATATAAATCAATTGCTATTTAGCATCATACTTGTAGGAATCTAATTGAAAGTAGAAAATGTACTCGTACTAGTATCTGTGGAGGGTAGTTATGTTTATAATAGATAGAAATTAGTAGGCCTACATGTTTATAGATAGAAATGAGCAAAGTAAAACTTTGATGGTTTGTCAAAAATCAACAGCAGTATAGATCCACATGTGAGGAGGTGTGAGTGTATTAACATTTTGGTCTGTACTGAGGTATAGGTAAACCAGAAAAGAATTTAATAATGCCATTGTACTAGATTTGGCACATCTAAGACTTATGACTGGCATAGCTAAAGATAGGAGTTTTGGAGCACTAAGATTGGGATTGTAGACTTTAGGTAAGCTTACCTTTGGCACCCAGGATTTATTGACCTTAAGGTTGTTTGACTAACATACTTAGTGATTATTCTTAGTTCTGTTCGTTTGTCATTTGCTATTATTACCTTGTACCTTCCCTTACTCGTTAGTCCTCACTTCTTTTTCGTTTTTAATCTTACAAAAGAGTATAATCCATCAAAAATGCTTGCTGAAGAACTTTTATAGATGTGTACTGGAATTGGCATTAGAGAGATTCTACATCACCGTGACTGAAACCACAATTATGTAGTTTCACGTCCAAACCCTCGAAACCACATTTTGAATCCTTGGTCCTACCTATATCAATACTGGACGTGTATTATTTTGTATTACCACCCTTGTATTAGTACTAAATCTATATAATTAGTACCTTCAGATGATTATGCAATTAATCTATTTGGCAGTACAGGGGAGTCATTCGGAAGTACTTCTAATGTAGGACGCTCTAAGAGTAATTTCTATAAAGGGATAATTGGCATAAGATGCTCTAAGAGCAATTCCTATGGGAAGAGCTGACTCACACAGAACCAAAATTCTCACACAGAGATTCACTCAAACTCAATATCAATTCTTCTTCATCTGCTAATCTCGATTACATAAGAGTCTTAAGTAGACAAAAGTCTAACATGAATTAGGAAACCAAAAGATATAATAAATTCCTAGTCTTCCTAAAAGACTATCAAATCTTCTTATTTAGGCTGCTTTAAGATATACTATAAAATAACTATGAATATAATCAAAATAAAAAACTTTCTATAATTCAGAATATTTCCTAATATCTAATATTTGGATTTATTTGCCTTACGCTGGTCCTACATCATTCTCCCCCAGTGGCGAAAAATGCAACCTTGAGTTTTGAAATGAAAAGGAGCTAGAGACAAAGACGAAAAGGTTGATGTAGCTTCCTTACACATATGGTGAAACTAAAGCCTTAGTATCTTTTCCAACATCAAGAGTGATGCAAACATTGGATGTAGAGTATTTTTCGTGAAAAGGTGATTAGGAATAGAAATTCAGCATGCATGCTGACTGCTTGGTGTATCCCAAATTCTCCTTGCATGTGGCCAGATTGTTGAATGTCCACCGAATTTTCATGAGAGACATTGAAAGAGTTGTTTTCTACTATCTCAGACTCTTCATTCACTTGTATTGGTGGTTGGACGTCCTCTTCATTAGTTGCCCCATAAAAACATCCACATTGCTATCTAGAATGAACATTCCCTCATTGTGCACTTCATTTACATATGATTGAAAGTCCCTAACTTCAACTTCTTGATTCATAGAATCAAGAAGGCTATTGTTAACATCATTTGACCTAGTGAGATCTCGAAGTTGACGATGCTTTATAACTTGGACGTCTACTTTCTTATACTCATCTTCTAGAGTCTCGTGTTTCTGGTCCTCAATGATAAATCCCCTATCATGCACATCATAACAGGTTGGATCTGTCTGTTACAAACAAGAAGTCGGTTGTTTCCCAGATGACCTTAGAGATGAAACCCTATAATCTTCAATGGGAAATTGCCATGATACTAAAGGAGTTCTTAGAGGCTCCTAATCCAGTTTATAATAAGGAATGTAAGGCCTACAACCACAAATGAACTCACGATCCAAGTAAAGATCTTCAACCTTCATAAATCTGACGACTTTAAAACTTGCAAAAGGCATTAACAACATCTGTATGTGTGTAAAAATTCATTCGAGCATGAAAGTCACCCATTGTCTGAAATTTGGCAATCTTTTCTACGCCTTCATAAGGAGAGAAAACTTGGTATAGAACATTAGTTATAACAAGGCATTCTTTATTGTGAATGATCATGAATAAAGCTTGATGATGTTTTTTAGACCACCATATTGTCACTATAAATAGATTTGAGTAGCAGTGAACATATTTCAAGAGTGGTGGACTGATTTGAAGAGTTGGAGATTTTGAAACTCACAACTAGCAGCAATTTACGATTTCCTACTTTGAATTCTTTTTTTCGCTCTGGGTTTTCTTATGAGGCAAATCTGGGAGGAAAGATCGCAAATTCGGAAGGAAAGGAAATGGAAGAAAGAAAGAAATATCACAACGTCTAGATAAAAAAATCTCTGATACCAAATTAATATAGTACACTCTGAGAGCAATTTCTACAAAGAAATAATTGGTGTAAGATGTGAGAGCATTTCCTACAGGAAGGGGTGGCTCACACGGAACCAAAATTTTCACTCAGAGATTTGCTCAAATTTGATATCTTCTTCTTCATCATCTGCTAATCTCGATTACACAAGGGGCTTAAATAGACAAAAGTCCTACATGAATTAGGAAACCAAAAGATATAATCAAATCCTAATCTTCCTAAAAGATGATCAAATCTTTTTATTTGGGCTGCTACATAATCAAAATATAAAACTTCTTATAATTAGAATATTTCCTAATATCCAATATTTGGATGTACTTTCCTTACTCTTCTCTTGCACCAACTTCCTCCTATCCCTGTTTGAGGGACAAAGTAATAGAGTATGAAGGATTAACCCTTATCCCTCTTTACTAATCTAACCCTTAAAATCCGCATTTCCTTACTCCCTAAGTGGGGTGTGAGGCTGAGAAGTAAGGAATCATTTTACATTTTGCCCAATGTATAGTATTTTGTTATTTATAACAAAAGTATATATGTTAATACTTTACTTCCTCTTATTATCTCCCCTTACTCTTCGTTACACTCTTGTAAAACATCAAAATAAGAGTGACCTCTTTACTCTTATATTTACTCTCACTCAGCTACCTTACCATCCTTCATAGTATAAGGTAATAGAAAGAGATTAGTAGGCATATATGATTAGAAATATCAAAGAAGATGCAGTAATCTAGTCGTAATAAGAAATACAATAAGTACTCTACTATCTTTGTATCTATGATCTCTCTTTATCGCCCTGCCTCCCTCCCCCTCCCTCTCTTAGACTCTCACTCTCTTTCCCCTTCCTCCTCAATCGTCTATTATTTTTAGCATCTTCTCTCTATTAGTTCTTCATATTTCTTCCTCAAAATTTTCTATCTCCCATTCTTCCAATTTTCCCACCAGATGTCTTCGCCTAACCTGGGCTCATTACATGGAAGTACCCACATTAGCTCATGCCTGCAAAACATAATAACTTATGAACCCAATATATATAGTAGTAAAGATTGTTTATGTGGTAAAAATGCCCCAAGCCAGTAGCATTCGTGAATCATTGACAAAAACAAAGACCAAGTGAACAACAATTAGACAAAAGCTGACTCCCCATGAGCATAGGGCTTCAAGATCTAAGAAGTGTTAGAATTCTCTTTAGCGAAATATCAAGAATCCCCCTTTTCGTGGGTTCATCCTATCGTCCTGTTCTATTTGCCTAACTACTATTTCTCTCTGTTTTTTGCAAACCCAACTTTCTTCTCCTGTTTTGAGTTCATTTTAGTACTGGTACTAATTCAAAGAGTGACTAATGCTTTTATTACTCCAGTAGTCCATCCATATTGGCCCCATGTGACACATAAACAATGAAAACCTACATGGAATCTGGAACTTTGAACTCCCCTCCCTACATTAGAGCTCCATCAAGGTCATCCCCCACATAACTTTTTGCACTCATGCATGCTTCCCCATACATGAAATTTACATTGCAATTGCTCTACTGTACGTGAGGTATGATATGAACCATCACTATTTATTTCAGAGTATCATGTACTGTTCATTTTTTTGTTGATCATATGTAAATTATCCAAGTTTGTTTTTATCTATAATTGTGTAAATATATTATTAGCATTATGTTATCATTGCATGGAATAGAAAATTTTTCTTTTCATATTTTCAAAAAGTATTTGAATTTTTCATTTAGGGTGTGTATGGTATGGGAGAAAATATTTTCCAGGAAAATCAAAATTCTATTTTCCATTGTGTGGTGCCCCAAAAAAAAAAAAAAATCAGAAAATGACTTTTATAGGAAATGATTTTTATAGGAAATCCTTTTTCCCCCAATCGTGGAAAATATTTTTCAACTGTGAGACAAAGGAAGTTGATTTCCCAAAAACAACCGGGCTCATTTTTTTCCATCTCAGTCATTCATAGTCTCTCTCCTCACTCCATCTCTCTTAGTTTGCGTTATCTCCTCGACATTCAGACCAAAAGCTTCTTCGTCTCTCCCCTCACTCCATCTCACTCCTCACTCTGCGTTATCTCCTCGACATTCATACCACTTGGATTAAATTTAGTCCTGTGATCAAATGGTTTAATAAGTTCTTGTCTGTGAGTAGTTGGATTTGATATGGTTTTGTTTTTTCAGATTTTGTACTTGTCTATGAGTGGTTGGATTTGATATGGTTTAATAAGTTGGTATGATATGATTACTCCTTACTCTACTATGATCATGTGCATTTTGTTATGGTATGGTTTAATAAGTTGTTGTTTAACAGGCGAATCTAACTCATGAGAAGTATCTAAATAAGAAAATTGATATGTATGATGAAATGGTCGTTGTGGTTGGAAAAGATGTCACTCGAGGAAGTGCTGTCAAGTCATTTGATGATGTTGAGATACACTCATATGAAAATACGACAAATTTGGAAGAGAAAGGCGACAGTGATAGCAAGTTTATGAAAGACAATGATAAACAATCGATTTCAAGTGCGCCTTTGGAATCAAGAAAAAATCGAAAGAGGACATACGACGGTGATTTGGAACTTCAAATGTCTCCACCCAAACGGGAGAATTCGCCTTGCCTTCAAAGGATATCTAAATCCAAACTCGACATTGACCTTCTTTATCAAGAAGTGATAAAATCGAAGGGTTTGAGGAGAAGTTCTTGGATAGCGCTTTTGATCATCTCATAGAGCGTGAAAATTTAGCCAAGGACTTTCTAGCAAAAAGCGAGAAACTTAGGAGGATTTGGCTTGAAAAATTCAAGGAGAGCAATTGAATGGAGTGACATTTCTCATCCCCCTCACCCTTTGTCCCCTCTTTTTTTTTTTTTTTTTTGGGGGTTTCCTTTGGGTATTATTATGGCTTTGTAAGGCCTCTTTGATGATTAAGATGATTGATTATCCATTAGCCTAGCCTATTAGTACTAAACTGTTGCAACCTATTGTCTTGGGAGATAGTTTTCTTTCTACCAAACAGCAGAAAATGAAGTGAAATGAAAATAATTTTTCATTCCACCAAACAGCAGAAAATGCAGGTGGAAAATCATTTTCCTTGGGAAAACATTTTCTATGGAAAATGATTTTTCACGAAAATAATTTTCACTCTACCAAACGCTCCATCAACAATCTCCTAAAAATTGCCTCTGCTATGACAGATTTGCAACATCCTTTCCTCTCAAACAAACCAAAAAAAGAAACAATCTCTAGTTGCCTGAATAATTTTTTCAAGAACATGGAGAGAAACTCATATTCACATACGAGAAAACTTATAAATTATAGTAACTTACAGCATTAGCCGATCCATGTCATTGTTTTATTGTACACTACATTTGTTGCTTCCAAACAAACTCACCATGTCATGGCATGTCTCCGGTCTTAAATGCATATCTGTACACTGTTGAACCCAAATGGGGAAATGACTTGCATGTCTTTCTAAAAAAATCTTATATAGTCATCAACTATTCTAATTGAAATATATGCGATCATCCAAATGTAACACTTCAATTGTAACCTGCTTGAGAGGGAAAAATAACCCACTCATAGTTAGACGGCATGCTCTAGATAGTCAGCACATATCCATGCTCACGAAGAGGAGCGATCAGGGAGTCCAGGCTAGTATAGACTGAGTTGGCTTCAGGGTGGTCACAATCACAAGTAACAAACACATGCACGCTGTTATTGACTTTGATCCAGCTATAACCAGGTTTCTTTTTTATGTTCTGCTCTCTCATGGTTAATCTTACGTCAGACACCTCTTCATACCGACCAATTGCTCCATAAGCATTAGATGTCAATACATAATTCCCACAATGTTCGGGCTCAAGCTCAAAAATGTTCTTGGAAGCAACTTCAGCAAGATAAGCATTCCCATGAAGTGTACAAGCTGCTAAGAAAGCCCTCCACGCAACAGCATTACATTCAATAGGCATCGTCACTAACAATTCATAAGCCTCATCAAGCTGCCCAGCCCTACCAAGCATGTCAATCACACATACATAATGCTCAATAGTTGGAACCAAACCATATACAGAATCCATCTGTGATAGGTATTCGCAGCCATGACTCACAAGGCCCACATGACTACAGGCTGACAGAACTCCAATAAAAGTGACCTCATCAGGTTTAATACCTTCAGCACACATAGAATCAAACATCAATAGAGCTTCATTGCCATGACCATGCATGCCATATCCCATGATCATGATGTTCCAGGATGCCACATCTCTGACATTCATCTTGCCAAAAAGCTTATATGCATACATCATACTACCACATTTGACATAAATATCAAGAAGAGCATTGTTTACAAGAATATTGTTGAAGTCTTTCTCGTCTCCTGTACTCCCTATTCCGTAAAGGATCATGTACCTATGGATTTCCTTGACATGCATTAGGGCTCCCAAATGTGAGCAAGCCGGAAGTACTGTAACAATAGTGACTAGATCCGGTCTTCCACCAGCACTTAACATCTGACGAAAAATGTCCATTGTTCTATGATGATCACCAGATAGTTCATGGACACTGAGAAGGGTGTTCCATGAGAATATATCTCTCTCCACCATTAACCCAAAAATCCAAACAGCGCTGTCAATACATTTGCATTTTCCATACATATCAATCAATGCATTAGAGACAGCAAGAAAAGATTCATAACCTTTCTTTATCACAAAACCATGGATCACAAGTCCATTGTCAAGGTCTGCACCCATCGCCAATGCTGATACAACCCCCGTAACCGTGAAGTTATTTGGCACGGCCTTATCTTCATTCATCCTGTGAAACACCGCCAGAGCCATTCTAAATTCCCCGATATGAACATACCCATTGATCATGGCATTCCAAAGCACAACATCCCTCACAGGCAATTCATCGAACACCTCATATGCTTCATTCATGGCCCCAAATTTCAAGTAACAATTGACCAAAGCACTGCCAATAAACTCATCCACTTCCAGCCCAAATTTAAACGACAGCCCATGAATCTTTTTGACCTCTAACACCTCTGGGCAACCTTTGATCGCACAAGGGAAAGTGAACTTATCAGGGATTATACCCAGATATCTCATACACAAGTAAAATTCAAATGCTTCATTATATAAGCGGTTCCCAACAAAACCAGAAATGATTGCGTTGAAACAATAAACATTACGTATACTTTGGCAGGTTCGAAAAACGGACAAGGCATAGGACATGGACTTGCACTTGGAATACATGTTGATGAGGCTTGTAGTTGATGAAGGAGAGGTCAAAAGATTGTGCCTTAGCATCCATGAATGGAGCTCTTTCCCTTTATAAAGGTTAGATTCTTGGGCAAACAACTGTAGAAACGAAATGCTGGTATGGATAGTAGTTTCATTACTGTTTTTGAAAGGCTGACTTAGAGAAGAAAAAGAGAAGGGTCTAAGAGAGAGGCATGGCCACCTTGCATATTTAATTGGAACCCAAGAAATAATACCTTTTCTTCCATTTAGCATCGTAGAAAGAGCCGTCTCTCTCTCACACAGACAAAAACTGGCTGAAAGTACATAGACTCGATGCTCTTCCTGGCTTTGGGCTCCTAGTGTCATCCATTGTGATTACGCCAACAAGCTGCATGCTGAGAAATGGACAAATCAAATCAGACCCAAAATCTATTAAATCAGCAATGGCATCAGGAAGAAGTCGAGGGCAACCGTGAGACCGAAACAGAGCACAAATTCGCAGGAAAGCCCAAACGAGAGCTGAAATTAGAACCTACTAATTGCTTTACAAACTTCAACGCCTGAGCGAATTGATTAGTGATGATGAGGGAGGTGAGAGATGGATAATTGATGGAATTTGTAGCAGTGACTAGTGAAATACATGGAGTAAAGCTCTTGGGGTGGGGAGAGCCGAGAGCCACGGGGTGGGTTCACCTGATTTCCACGTGAGGAAGACAATGGTTGGGCACGTGACGGGCGCGTATGGTAGGAAAAGGGCCGACTGAACTTGGATTGGCAAATCTGGGTTATGGCTTGGTCTCTTGGCTTCTTCGCGCGCCCCCCCCCCCCCCCCCCCCCCCCATTTTCCTTGTGATTTATTAGCTATCTTTTAGAACTAAAATGTCGTCTCAAAGGGAATGTCCATAATTTTTAAAAGTCATACCTAAATGTGTAATTAATTATCATAAAAGTATCCATCTGGACCACTTGTTCTCCTTGATTTATTAATTGCCCCAAAGATTTTACGTAAGTAACTGAGAAATCCTCAAGAATTACTCTCACACACACATATCTTGTAGATGACCCAAAAGATATGAGATGTACACTCTTAGTTGTAAAATTTAAAAATATTGTTTGATAAACCATATGTGACTTTTACATAAAAAAAAATGCAGCCAATGTTTTCAGAAGTCATTTCTAATTTTACACCTTATCTTATGTATTCAATTTATTAATTAGCTAAAGTTTTAAGTATTCATTCTTGAAACTCCTAAAGATCACTCCTAAACACAATTGAGGATTCAAAAAGACATGATGACATATTTAAGTCATACATAAGACGGTTTATTTTATGTGTGAGACGGACAATGCTTATGATGACTTTTTAAGAGTTATGGGACAATTAGTTACTTAGTTAGACTGATTTTATTGAAGTCATTCCTAAATAGATTATTAGTCATTTCTAAATTAATAAGTCCTAAACAAAGTTATCATTCAGATGAATAAATTAGTCACACGAAAGTCTTAAAAGTCACCTCTTGGTATATGCAATTCAATTTCATCGTATTTTTAACAATGACAATATAGATAATTTAGCAGACTTCCAAAATTTTTGAAGTCATCATAAAATTTTAGAAGTCACCTCGTAACATATTATTCAATCTCACTATTTCTTCACTTATCAATCATTTTAAAACATCTAAATAGGTACCCCTAAAGTTTCTAAAGGTCACCCCTAAGTTCCTTGAAGGCTTCCCAAATATGTGACAATCAATTGCATATATTTTGAGCGACTTAGGGTGGGGGGGTGACATTCAACTTATTTGACATCTTTTTTTAAAGTAGGTTTGACATTACTTGCAAACTATTTTAGATACTTAGGTAATGTTTGGTTGAATGTAATGTAATGCATTCCACTTTGTAATGCATTGATGATTTTATAGTTTGTAATAATAACAATTGCAAGTAGTTGTTATTTATAACACTTTCTTTCAACCAAACAAGATAATGGAAACACAATCACAAAATTATCTATATTACAAAATTGTTTGTATTGATGATTATATAGTTTGTAATAATCACAATTATAAGGTAGTTGTTATTTACAACACTTTCTTACAACCAAACAAGATAATGGAAACATAATTACAAACTTATCTGCATTACAAAGTTATTTGCATCCAATCAAATATTACCTTAATTTAATTCGTAAACCATACAAGAAGTTCTTGAGATGTCTACTTCTAGAATTGGCTCATCAAATTTTCTAAGAGACTAATAATTCACCTTAGGGCAACTTTTTACTTTTTCAAATCAATGTCACTTCTAAATTAATAATTAGTCACCACAAATATCATAGAAATTACCTCTAAATATCTATCTCGTAGTAACAATAGATTAAAGCTCATCTATATTTGGTATATAAAAAAAAGCTTCATCTATATCTTTAGAATTAGTCATCGACAAAATTTTTAAGGCCATCATCAATTTTCCGAGCTTAATTAATCACTTACAACCTACACAACTAGCATAGGGTTGGGATTAGGCCTACACCATGGACAACGAATAAGCTAATTGAAGACGACACGCTCAGCAAATTTTTTTGAGAGTGATTTGGGCATAAAGTGGTCAGGGATCAACTCCCCTTGCAAACAACCATTGTTATATTACATAGCTTAAGGTACAGTACTACTATACACACCTATACACACTTTTTCATATCGACGCCAGTTATTAAAGAAGCACCAGTAACAATCACCCACATCAAATCAAATACAAAAGAAACAAAGTAATTAGGCAATTCAATTCATTTTTTTTTTTTTATAGAGAAAATCCTTGTGCTCTCTCTCTCTTTCTATCCCTACCGTGCTATGCAACAATTTTGCTGTCTACTAAATGAAAACCGACTTTAGCATTTTCTCTCTGTCTTTGAAAAGCATATCATCGATATTTCAAACTCAAATTTAACACCTACAATACATTTTATCAAGATCTCAGAAGCTTGAAGACAAGTTTGCAGAATCCAAGGTAGGAGTGAGTAAAAGGCTTTACAACTTTAAAAATTCCAGTATGAACAAAATTTTGTCACCTAATTTAATTTTCTGCATAATCTGCAACAAATTAGAGCTTATTTATCAAAAAAATGCAATCTAACAAGCACAACCAGTAGAAGAAGAGCTACTGTAACGATTAGCAGCCAAAATCATGTTCAAAGAGGTATTTCATCTATAAACTCTAAAACTTTAATAATTTAGCGATAGGCCTAACATTTTTTTTTGGTAAGATTCAGCATTGTTGACTTTATTGGTGTTTTCTAAAGTTCAATTTTACATAATATGACGTTAGTGTACTAATTAAAGAAATTTGGTGTGGTTTAGAAACAAGTATAGTGTTACTGATTGGATTAGTGTTCTTTGAGTTTAATTTGGGATAATTGTAAGGGTTCAGTGTACGACTTCAAGAATTTAGGTGTTGTTTAGGAAGAGATTTAGTGATATTGATCTGATTGGTGTTCTTTAGTATCAAATTTCACATATATGATGCTTTGGTCTACAACTTAAAGGAACCAAGGAATTTTTAGATATTTTTCTTTTATAGCCAAGGCTCTTGGGGGCATAATTCTGCTGATATGTTCCAATACTCTCCATTGGTGTTGCTAATTAGGTCATGAAGGTAGCCCGTAATGGGTGAAACGCTTGGTTTCTATCTATGGTTGTTTGGTATAGCAAAATAAACATTAACGGAACTTTGATGTCATATGCTAATATATGGAGAATCTCCCTTAACCGGGGGCTTTTAACAATTACAATATCAATTTTTTACGCAAAAATATTGTGAACTGATGCTTGCCCCTCCTCTCTGACGTTAATGTAATGTGTTGAAGTTTGAGTATGTTGTTCAATGTTCAATGTTCTATGCAAGTTGGTTTTGTTCTAATTTTGAATGTAGGGTGTATCGAATTCTTTAGTAATATCTAGTGTGATCCCTTCTTTGTCATTTGCTAGACCTTTTAAGGAATGCATAGAAGATGTGAATGATATCTTTGAGCTAGTTTTCATATTTGATTAGTTGATAGTGGCTT